>CM038214.1:183263782-183538782 GCA_021442155.1 Cymbidium sinense | reverse complement strand
TATGGCTAATTAATTCAAGCACTTAGTCAATTATGAATGCATGCAATTTTAATATAAAATGGGATTTTGTTCACTAATCACATATACATATACATGTAGAAAGATATACGCAAGTATGTGTCATTGTTAAACTAGGGAAGTGAGATAATCAAATGACCTCCTTCGGGGTAACTAAGGCCTAGTATTCCTGAAATGTCCAGATTATATACATGCTTTTCTTGGACACACATTGATGTATACATAAATGAGAAAAAGAATACCATGCAAAGATTATAAATATATTTTTTTGATTGAATCATTTATATATTTATGAATTAAAGCTCTATCCAAATCCTAATATTGAAATATATAAGATTGAAATAATATGGGTATGTGCCGTTGTTAAACCATGGAAATGAGGTAATCAAATGACCTGCTTGGGGCTTGCTGAAGCCTAGTGTTCCTGGGATGTCCAGACTATATACTCATTATCATTCAATCTTATATAAATCAATACATTAATAGAGGAAAGAGAACTCAACATTCATACACTTAAGTTATAAGCACATGCATTTCTTATGTATTTATAACTAGCATCATAACACATATTATTATTCATTTATAAGCTTTTGAAAAATACATTTGGATTTAATAGTAATAATAGCCACACATATTTTAAATTAAATCAACACATGCATTTTTACATAAAGGAAATTCTTTTTATTTTACTTGATCTTGAAAATATGGATGCATGAATTCAAATGACATAACAAATTTAAGATGATTGGAAAAGGACAATCAAATATAAGCATCTGATTCATTCATCCAAACTAGTTCTTAAAAATAATCAAATCAAATAAGATTATTTAAAGTAGACCAAAGCTTCTTTATTAATTAAGTTTTGGATTTGATTTGATTTAAAAAGGAGAAGAGAAATCATCACTTGTTATTTTAAACCCATTCCCACATTAGTGATTTGATTTAATTTAAGGAAATGTAGTTTAGTTGATTTTATGGCTTAATTAAGTTGAACCCTTATTTAGATGAATTAATTACCCTTACCTATGTCACCTTGAATTAATTAACTAAATAACTATGAGCCAACATGATATGCATGGAAAATAAATGTGTAATGATCCTAAGAAATAAAAGGGGCCTAATGCAATTGGCTCATGATTAATAGTTAATTAGATTAATGGACTTAATTAATTACTCTTATGGTTTTCCCAGACATGTGGACTAACCATAATTTCATTAAACTCCTTTAGGTTATTAAAGACCTAAAGATCTACCTCATGATTTAATTAATTAAGGTCTGATGTGATTATGATTTTAATTTGATTTTAATTAATTAAAGACCTAAAGATCTACCTCACAAGATGCAAGTTTTCATCAAAAAGCTCCAACCCATTTTTGCCTAAGGATCAGTTTTGGAAGCATACCTTGCTGGAGCTCAAGATCGGTTGCTCGAATGATTGAGGAAGCTTCATCTAGTGGAGATGAAGCCCTATTGAGCATCAATTGGATCGATTCCTTGATGTTCATGGCTTGATTGGTTGAAGGTCTGGAGGTGGCTACCAAGAAGGAATCATGAGTGTCTTATGGGTTTCTAGTGCTCCAATGGGGAGGGTGAGGTGATTTCACCTCCCATAGGTCATGGCTGACCCAACCACCCCTTGGGTCAAGTTGGAAAGTGTCCTATGCGCCTAGGTGGACCATTGGGAGAGTACCAAGTGGACCATTGGAATTGCCACTTATATGGGTGATTTGTCTAATGTGATGCCTTTGACCTAAGGGTAGAATGGTCATTTGGCTTTGGATTTGATTTAGGCAAATTTGAAATGAGCCAAAAGTGGGTTAGCCCAAATTTCAAGTCAATTGGAGTTTATTTGGTTAGGTTTGGCTCAATTTGACTCATTTAGGTCAAATTAATTGGTCAAATTGGGTCAAAGCAAGGGTTGGGTCAAGTTCATATGATCATTTGGGATATTTTGGTTCAATTGATTTGGTTTAATTTGGCTTAGATTTGATTTTTCCTTATTTGAAATCATTTGGATCAAATCAATTAAGTTGACCAGTTTGATAAAATTGGCCAAATTAGCTTGGGTTAGGTGTTGGTTTGGGTTTAGTTGACCAATTGAATATGATTGTAGGCTTTGGTTTCAATTAATTTGGATTTGGTTTTTATTTAGGCCAACTTGAACCTTTAGGTAAATTTGGGCTAAGTAGCTCAATTGGGTTCAATCATGGCTTTGGTCAGGTTCAACAATCAATTTGGAATGAACTTGAGCCATTGATTGCAATCAATTTGGTTTATATTTTGATTTGACCCAATTTTATCTTTTAGTTAAATTTGGGTCAACTTAGGTCAAGGGGGCCAATTGGATTTGGTTTGACTCAATTAAAGGTCAAGTCATATTCAAATATTGATTTTGATTTGGTATGAATCATTAGTTTCAATAGATTTGGCTTGGGTTGCAATTTAGCTAGTTTGGATTTATATGGGTTATGGGGTTGACTTGGTAAAATGACCAGGTTGACTTAGTTTGACCCAATTTGTGATAATTGATCAACTTAGGGTGATCAACGATACTGATGAGAGGTTTTTATGGGCTTGGTTCAATCCAATTTGGTAGGATTAGAACTTGGCTCAAATAGGTCAAATTGGCCACTTTGGGTCAAGTGGACCAATTAGGTTTAGTTGGCTTGATTTTGGGTTGAGTTTGATTTAGTTGAGTTTATATATGGATTTGGGATTTATATATAAATTCAATTGGAATGGGCTTTGGTTCATATGGGTTTTGGTTCAATTTAACATTTCAAGTCAAAAGGGTTAAGTTGGGTTTGAATTGGATTGATTTTGGTTTGGCTTGATGATTGTATTTATATTTTGTGAATATGATTGAAGGTATGATTTATTCATGAGAAAATCAATTGAATGAGTTTTAGAATGAAGGAATTTGGCTAAGTCCATGGAGTTGGGTCATATCATTTAGGTTTAGATTTTGATTTGGTTTGATTTTGTTTTGAAAATTTAAATGTATATTTCATTTAAATTTGTGAAGATGATTGAAAATATGATTGATTTGTTAGAAAATCAATTGAGTTTGACTTGATTTGGATTAAGATTTGGCTATGTCCATGGGATAGGTCATATAGCTTAAGAAGGGTTTTGATTTAATTAGATTTAGTTTGATTTTGTTTTGATCTGTTGAATGTTGATTGGATTTATATTTAGAAAGATAATTGATGATATAAATTTATTATGAGAAAGTCAATTGATTTTGGATTGATTTGGATTAAGATTTAGCTAAGTCCATGGGATAGGTCTTATGGCTTAGGAAGGGTTTCAAGTTTGGATTTGATCATGGGCTTCAATCATTTGGTTTTGGAATTTGGGTTTGGATTTGGATTTGAATTTGATGTTTGAATTGAATTTGAGGTTTGGTTTTATTAGATGAACATGTATTGGATTTGGGTTGTACGGTAGGTGGATTATCCTAATTCTTAAGGCATAACTTAATACTATGGTTAACCTTTATAAGTCATTAGGCTTAGGTTAAGTGTTTACCTAATTGCTAGAAGTGTATTATGACTAGGGAAGTCTTAGTGTCTAGAAGAATCCTAAGTCTAAGATAGGAAGATTGAATCTGCACTCCAAAAGTGAGGTCAATAGGTCTCAAGCTCCATAGTGTTCCCTGAGATAGATGATTAGAAGATGCCAAGTTTCACATTAGACTTGGATACATCTTTCAACATTTTGTGGGAGACCATGGATACATGAGAACAACATAGTTCCATTCTCTACATCGCATGAAGTTTATAAGAGGTGGGATCGTCTACTATGTTAAAGGAGATCTCAAGCCATTTATAGTTCATGAGGTCGACGTATATGAGGATGTGCCTTATTACCTCCCTAAAAATCAACAAGTCTATTCTCGTGAACTTGGCCAAAGTTAAGAATTAAAAAAAAAAGAAAAATAAAAAGAAAAGAAAAAGAGAAAAGAAAAGGAAAGAAAAGAAAAGAGAAAATGAAAAGAAAATAAAAGGGAGCTGAAATAAACTTGGAGGAGGAAGTGGAGCCTGACATTAGACATACATAGCTTACTCCTTTTGAACATATGGGTAAGATGACTGACCTCCACCGTGAGAGTAAGAGGCTAGTTCATAGTTAGTCCTGGTGGAAAACCTCATTATTGGCCACCCAATAAGATATGTCCTACTAGAGTACACATCCATATCCATATAGACATAGAATCTAGTTCATAGATGAGTCTTATATGGTTAGCACACCAGCCAGCTCTTCTCAGTAGTAGATTCCCTTGGAGGTGACACTTGAGCCAGATAGTGATGAAGACCGGGCTCCAAAGCAAAGCATAAGTGTATCCAAGTATATATATGAAATAATTAGGCATCAGTTAGGAACCTTAGCTCTAACACCACTTTCCTCCCAAAAAGCTAAGGGTTTGTTAGTTAAAGAAGCCCCTAAGTTATCCACATGTGTGAAGTCTTAGATGTTCTTTCTGGGAGCATCATCTTCAAGTCAAGAAGTTGATGTAAAACTTGAGGATGATTCATATAAAGATTTAATAAAATTATCTTTTGATTGGTGCTTTCATTGTGTTCATAATTTAGCAAAGAAAGGGTTAATCCCACATACTTGGTTAAAGTGTAGGTTAGACTAGTTCGAAAGAATATGGAAGAATAAATGCAAAAGCTCTCAATCAAGACCTGGGACTAGATTCTCATAAAGGTCCAATGATGATTATCGCTTAGTCATCACCAATCATTTGGAATCTAATAAGTTCTTTTTGAATCACATTAACTTATATGAGGAGCTGTGCTTAGAAATCTCAAATGATCCAAATGTTTTTGAAGTCAAAGATGCACCACCAGAGTTCAAAGAAGAGATCAAGTCAACCATCGATGAGCTCAAGAGAATTAACTTAGGAACTGAAGAAGATCCACGCCTGACTTACATAAGTTCTTTGTTGAATAAAATTAAAACTAATGACTTAGTTAGGATATTGACTGAGTTTAAGGACTACTTTACATGGAGTTATGAAGAGATGTCTGGATTGGCTCCTGACGTAGCGGTTCATAAACTAAGAATAGAGCCTACTGCTAACCCTATCAAGCAAGCTACTAGACACATGCGATTAGACATAGAATAATAGGTCAATTATGAAGTCAAGAAACTGATCGATGTGGGCTTCATCTGGGAACAAAATTACCCTATCATGTTAGCCAACATCATCCCAGTTAAGAAAAAGAATGGCCAAATTTACATATGCATCAATTATAGGGATTTAAATAAGGCATATACAAAAGATGAATTTCCACTACTAATCCCAAGCTGATGGTAGACAATGCCACAGCTTATGAAGTCTTCTCTTTCATGGATGGATCATCTGGATATAACTAAATAAAGATGGCCCCTAAAGATGAAAGAAACACCGCTTTAGAACCCCAATCAAAATCTATTGCTATAAGGTGATGCCTTTCAGCCTTAAAAAATGTTAGCTACATACATTAGTTATGAATTCAATGAACTCATTCATAATCAAGTCGAAGTTCTATATCGATGATCTCTGGTCAAAAGTAAAAAGGAAGACCATCTCTTTGACTTGAGAGTAGTTTTCAAATAGTTAAGATAATTTAACCTCAAAATGAACCCCTAAGTGTGCATTTGAAGTAGCTTGTGGAAATTTCTTGGGTTTGTTGTCTGACACTAGGGAATTAAAATCGATCTGTAGAAGAACAAGGCAATATTAAAAATGCCACCCCATAAAAGTTTAACTCAACTAAGATCATTCCAAAGGTAGTTGGAGTATCTAAGATGCTTTATATCCAACATATATGGAAGATGTCATCCATTCTCAGCACTTATCAAAAAAGATGCCAAGTTCAAGTGGGATGAAAAGTGTGAACATGCCTTCAAAGGCATCATTACCTGATGATGCGCTGGTTCTAACAGCCCTAATCATATGGAAGATCTCTTGGTTCTTTGTTGGACAACCCAATGATGAAGGGAAGGAAAATACATTCTACTATCTCAGCCATCGTGTAATCCCTACTGAGGCTAATTATCCACCCATTGAGAATCATTGCCTAGCATTAATCATTGCATCCCAAAAGCTATGACAATACATGCTTCCTCATAAGGTGAACTTAATCACTAGGATCAATCAACAACAGTATCTCATAACATGGCCGATGCTATCCAGACAATTGGCACGACGGTCAATGATCCCCTCATAATTTAACATTACCTTGTACTCTCATGGGTGAAAGGATAAGCTAAATTTCTTAGCAAAGACACCCACTTTTTGACTCTGCTTAGTGATGATCTTCCGATGAACAAATCATGAACTTAGGGGATACTAGCATTCACCACTGGGATATGTACTTTGATGGAGTGGCTTCTTCTCAAAGAGGAGAAGAACCATAATCTACTATTTTAAAAAAAGTAGGGGTAGGAATAGTTCTCTTAACTCTAGACTGCGATGTGATGAAATTCTCATATCATCTATCCAATCCTTGGACCAACAATAAAGCTTAATATGAGGCAAAATTAGAGTTAGTTGTTACTCTAAGCATCTAGAACATCAACATCTTTGAGGATTCTTAGCTAGTTATCAATCTAATCGCTGGGTCCTACAAGGTTATAAAGCCTAAGCTCCATCACTGCCACAAGTACACCATAGAGTTATTGGCCCAAATCTCAGAGGTTACCATTTATAAGATTCCTCTAGGAGAGAAGGTCATAGCATATGCTTTAGCCAACCTTTCCAAGGAGTTAACATGTCCGGAAGATGAGTCCATATCAATAAAGGTCCAAAATAGACAAGTCTTATCCTATATTGACATTGAACTCATCAAAATGTACTTTCTTGAAGGGGAGGTTTCCATTACCAAGAAGGAAGAGGAGTTAGATTAGAGGAAATCATTCATGGATTACCTAAATAAAGGAAAACTACCTTAAGAGAATTCCCAAGCCCATCAGATGAAGCAGAGAGCACTTTCCTAGGCTCTTGTAGATGTTGTCTTGTACTTGTGATCTTTCGATCATATGTGGTTATGTTGTATAGATAAGCACAAAACTCGTAAGATCATGATCGAGGTGCACTCAAGATTATGTGGAGCCAACCAATCCAGTCTGAAGATAAAAGCTAAGATCAAAAGACTAGGATACTACTGACCATCGATTATCAAATATTGCATGGATACAGCTAGGTGATGCCACCAATGCCAAATACACAGTGTGGTCATACACTAACCCAAGATTCTACATCCTTCATTGGCCTCATGGCCATTCGAGTGTTGTGGTACTGACATAGTGGGTTTGATTGATCCCCCTTCTTCCAAGGGTCATCGATTCATTTTAGCCGCATCGACTACTTTTCCAAATGGGCGGAGATCGAGAGGTCACAAAGATGTGCTCCCGCTTTTATAAATCATATCATATATAGGTTCGGAGTTCCTTGATAAATTATATCTGATAATGGTACTACATTCAAGAGCACTGAGATCAATAACTTTGCCCGAAGACACAACATAGATTGTAGATATTCTACCATCAACTACTTGAGGGAAAATAGCTTAGTAGAAGCCTTCAATAAAACTCTCATCCAAATACTGAAGAAGTCACTCGATAATAATAAGCAAGTTGAGTAGTTAGTTGAAGCTCCTACCGCACCACATATAGAACTCCAACTCATTATACTCCTTTCTCCTTAATATGGGTATAAATCCATTCAACCATTAGAAGTCCAACTCCCATCACTAAGGATAGCTGTGGATAGCAAGATCACAATAGAGCTGAACACCGAGTTGCGATTAGAAGAACTCGAAGGTTTGGCGAAGAGACATCTGTGGGCATGCCAAAATCTCAAGTTGTACAAAGCTAAAATGATTCAAGCTCATAATAAGTCAGTTTGTACTAGAGCTTTTCAAGTAGGAGAGCTTATTTTAGTTCTAAGGAGACTAATTGTTGCCTATCCTAAGATGGGAGGCAAGTTTGAACCCACTTGGGAAGACTCTTTTACCATAAAGAAGACCTAACAAGAAAGATCTTATCAGTTTATTAATCATAAGGGAGAGCACCCAATGCTTCCAATCAATGGGCTCTACTTAAAGAAATATTTTAAATTATGTTTGAAAATAATTATCATCAATGAAAATTTCATTTCGAATTCAATCTCTTCCATGTTGAAAGTAGACTTGTTTGCAAATCCGCCACAATGTGTTTAGGGTAGGTGTAAGGAACCTGAGTGGTGTCCTATCCTTCATCAACATAACACAAACACAAACTACACACAAACATATAAAGCAAGCACATATCTTTTGTCTTGGGCTACTATGAGTTGAGATAATTGACCACCCCTTAGTATACTCTAGCTGAGCTGACGAGTTACCCTTAGTGTGTCACCCTCTTCTTTGCACCGGAGGATGTAAGTTTTATACTTTCCTTTCTTACTTGCATACACATGATGATTAACCTGCAGTATTGTGTGGCCTGTAAGCTACCCTCATCTTGCTTCATTTAAGAGATGTGCGTCTACTATGCTTTCTTAACCTTGTAATCACTTTGAGTATATTTGAGGTTTAGGATAAGTCCCCCCATTTTCCTACGCTTCAAGTTTGACTCTTAAAGTCATATGTCCACAAGATGATAAGTTCCATGATCAATTCCTCTTAGATTGGTACACCCCTTTCTTTGATTGATCATTGCATACCAAGCACCTTGGTTGGTTTGTTCTTATGTCGATGTATACACCTTTGTTGGTTGGTTCTCACACCTTGATACACCACGATAGATGCCGCTTTCTCCCTAAGTTGGCCACCCACACCATAGGATTTCTCATTTGAGTATTTCTAAATCAATATATTTAGATAACATCTATGACCCCATTTAGACACCACTCTTCCATCGACATACCTTTCCAAAACTATGGTTAAATTCATCAGTGATTCTCCTCGGTTCAAAAATGAGAACTCCTTCTCCCCAAATAAATCTATGCAAACATATAAGATAAAATTAATCTTGAATACTTTTGAGTTTGCATAAGTCCCTAGCATTCACTCAATAGTCACCCCTAACTAAGGTTTGATTTATTGTGCATCCAAAAGGTCACCCCAATTGTTCCTCACTTTGGAAGATGTAAGTCTGTACCTTTCTTTCTATTTGTTTACACGAAAGGCAACCCCTTAGGTTGGCTAGCTCTACCATATACTATCCCTTTAGATTTGTAAACTTGAAGATGGACAAGTCTAATATCCCTTCTGGGTCCATCTACACCATCAGGTCTAACATTAACTGATTAAATTACTGATCACACCCTGGAGTTAAATCACACCTTCTCCCAAATAAATCACATAAACAAGATAAAATTAATTCACCAACCTCCCTCCAATTAAACCAACTCCCCACTAAAAAAATCAAATCTAACCAAACTTTTATTCTCGGATGCATCCCCAAAACTAAAATCAAACTCAAATCCCAATCCCCATATGGACTCCTTAGTGTAAACTTAGTAGCCACCCATATCTCTAGTAGATACGTCTCCACATCAATTAAAATAAAATAAATTAAAGTTGATTTGATCTTAATCTATGATGGATTATAGATTATTATCCTCAGCGGATCTTCTTTCCACAAATCATGTAATCAAATCAAATTCAAACTTTATCCCCAACAAATTTTCTTCTCCTATGCCTTCAACATAGAGCCCTCACATGTCTTGTTCAATGCATTTGTGATCCCCTAGTGGATCTCCCTCCAAGTCCTTAACATTGAATTCTCATCAAATTTTATTTTTTCTCTTATGTACACCTTAAATACTTCAACCAAATGCCTAACAATGTATTCATTCAAATTACATCAACTTAACATTGTAATCAACATTTTTTGATTTGTGATTGTGCAAGCTCAAACTAACTCTACAATATCATGCTAAACATATTATAGTGTGAATTAACACACTATATTATATTATAATATAAGATGTTATATTATAATTTGCTGTAATATAATATATTGCCTAACATTACACTTCATTAGAATCACATAGAAGGAACAAATAACAAAATTATCTCAAAATATGAATAATGTTCATCTTGGATGTAAAATTGTTATTTTCTATTAGAAATGGTACAAAATAGCATAATTTTGGTGTTATTTCTTGGTGTGTGTCCTGAATTTGACCAAATTCTTTAATATCAATCTTCAGATTAACATTTTTGTGAGTTTTTATCCAATGTATTATAACAAAATTATAACATACTAAACTGTACAATAACATTTAGTAACACACCACCACATTCATGTTTGTGTGAAGTTATATTGTTATGTACATTATATTTTAATATGCTTTCATGTAATATATTATCTTACATTACACCTTAAAATGAATCACTTTAAGCAAAAAATTTATAAAATTTGGTTGAAAAATGAACATTTATTTAGGATGAAAAATTCCATTCTTTTGATTAAATGACACACCATAACACACCCCCAATGTTGCTCCCTAAAGCTTACCTTAAATTTGGCCAAATCCCATCATCTCAACCTATAAATCAGTAATTTTTAAATTATACGAGGACAAACTCAACTACATCATACTACAACAAACTAAAATATGCTAAACAACAAGTAGCAATACATAATAGTAAGTTGTAATGCATGATGCTACACTATGTTATGGCATCCTATATTATAATACACTATAACATATTATATTATATTATATTGCATATCAAGTGATTGCATAAGATAAAAAATCATAAAATTAGTCTAAATAATAAAAAACTATATATTTTAGTCATATCACTTACATATTTTAAATTAAAACAATATATTATGATGACATGCTCTACCTATTATGAATTTTGCCAAATTCCACTATTTTAAAGTCTAAATCAACATTTTTATAAATAATGCTAGTGTAAGCTCAACTGCATGATTGTGAAATACTAAAAGAATTTAAAATGCGCAGAATAATTTATTATGATATATGATGCTATACAATGCTACAACGTATAATATTTATTTTGAACATAAAATCATACTTTTTAGACTAAAAGTGGTGTAGCACCCCTTTGGCACTACAACCTAATTCCCACTTCAAATTTAACAAATTTCATCATCTAATTTATTAAATCAATATTTTTATGATTTATATTAAAGTACTATAGTACAATACCATAATATACTAAAACATTTCAAAACATCTTATAACATCCAAAAGCACATGAATACATGCTCAAATATATGATGCTACATTATACTATAACAAATGTTATTATAATATGATTTAGGGTTAGGGTTTAGTATTCAAATCTCTAATAATCAAGGGAAAGTCTCTTGAAGACATTTTCTTTAGCTACCTTAACTATATTAGGATTAGGTCATTCTTTATGTCTACTCTTAATGACATATTTATTCAAGGTTTGGGGTCTAGAATTAAGGTTTAGGGTTAGTTTAGGGTTAGTTTAGGATTTAAGTTTTAGGGTTTAGGGTTTGGGGTTTAGGGTTTAGGATTTAGTCTTGTAGGTTTTAGGGTTTAAGGTTTATTGTTTTAGGGTTTATGATTTAGGGTTTTAGGGTCTAGGGTTTAAGATTTAGGGTTTTAGGTTTAGGGTTATTAGGGTTTAAGTTTTAGGGTTTTCATTTTAGGTTTAAGGTTTAAGTTTTAGTTTAGGGTTTAGGGCTTAAGGTTTTTTTTATAGAGAACAAATTCAGATTCAACATTTCTTCTTTTCAATTTCATCAACCAAGTAGCACCCCATGTTTTCTAAGACACAAGCGATGACATAGATCAAAATTAAACACCCATAGAGTAAATCAAAAACCTTAAATCAGTAGAATTATCTTTAATGTAAAGACATAGTTCCGTAAGTAGCAGATCAGATTGGACGTTCTTCAGTTTCTTTAGTTCCCATTAGAACCACCCCTGTTTCTCGAGTAGTGGGATCCGCCATCATATCCCCGATCTCTCCCTCCACCAACCCCATAGCTGTAACCTCCATCACTCCTCCCGCCTCCATAACCACGAATGCTCTGACCACCACCTCCATATCCACGAGCACGTCTAGGTTCCCCACGACCACTATGATAACCGCTGCCTCCACGTTCGCCTCCACTGCTAGATTTAGATTGTTCCTAGTTGACGGTGATGTTTTTGCTGTCAAGGTTCTGCCTATTCTTAGAGTTTAGGGTTTAGGGTTAGTTTACAGTTTAGGGTTTAGGGTTAGTTTAGGGTTTAGGGTTTGGGGTTTAGGGTTTAGGGTTGTAGGTTTTAGGGTTTAGAGTTTAGAGTTTAGGGTTTAGGGTTTAAGGTTTAGGGTTTTAGGGTTTAGGATTTAGGGTTTAAGGTTTTAGGGTTGTAAGTTTAGGGATTAGAGTTTAGGGCTTATGATTTTAGGGTTTAGAGTGTAGGGTTTTTTTAATAGAGAACAAATTTAGATTCAACATTTGTTCTTTTTAATTTCATCAACCAAGTAGCACCCCAAGTTTTCTAAGAAACAATTGATGACATATATAAAAAATGAGCACCCATAGAGAAAATTAAAAACCCAGATAAGTAGAACCATCTCTATTATAAAGACACAGTTCCATAAGCAATAGATCAGATCAGTCATTCTTAATTTTCTCTAGTTCCCATCAGAAAAATCACCACCTCTCTAGTAGTGAGATCCACCATCATATCCTTGATCTCTCCCTTCGCCACCACCACAACTGTAACCTCTGTCGCTCCTCCAACCTCTATAACCACCACTGCTCTGATGACCACCTCCATATCCACCAGCACCTCCAGATCCCCCACCACCACTACTATAATCACTGCCTCCATCTTCAGGTCTAACAATAGATCAAGACTGAGCCTAGTTGTTGATGATGTTCCTACCATCAAGCTTTGTCCCATTCTTAGGGTTTAGGGTTTTGGGTTACTTTTGGGTTTATGGTTTGGGGTTACGAGTTTTAGGTTTTATGGTTTTGGGTTTTGGGTTTAGGGTTTATGGTTAAGGGTTTTAGGGTTTAGGGTTTAGGGTTTAGGGTTTAGGGTTTAGGGTTTAGGGTTTAGTGGTTAGCATTTAGGGTTTAGGGTTTAGTGTTTAGGGTTTAGGGTTTAGAGTTTCAGGTTTAGGGTTTAAGTTTTAGTTTAGTGTTTAGAGTTTAGGGTTTAAGGTTATCTTATTTAATAGGGAACAAATTCAGATTCAACATTTCTTCTTTTCAATTTTATCAACCAAGTAGCACCCCAAGTTTTCTAAGATACAAGTGACGACATAGATAAAAAATGTACCCCCATAGAGCAAATCAAAAACCCTAGTTAAGTAGAACCATGTTTATTATAAAGACAAAGTTTCATAAGCTATTGATCGGATCAGCTGCTCTTCATTTTCTCCAATTCCCATTAGAACCATCCCAGCCTCTCGAGTAGCGAGATCCACCTTCATATCCCAGATCTCTCCCTCAGCCACCCCCACAACTATAACCTCTATCGCTCCTTCTACCTCTATAACCACCACTACTCTGACCACCACCTCCATATCGACTAGCACATCCAGATCCTCCACCACCACTATGAAAACCACCGCCTCTACTTTTTCCTCCACCGCTATATCTAGACTAATCCTGGTTGATGGTGATGCTCCTATCGTTAAGGTTTTGAACATTCTTAGAGTTTAAGATTTAGGGTTAGTTTTGTGTTTAGGGTTTAGAGTTAATTTAGGGTTTAGGGATTGGGGTTTAGGGTTTAAGGTTGTAGGTTTTAGGGTTCAGGGTTTAGGGTTTAGTGTTAGGGTTTAGGGTTTTAGGGTTTAGGGTTTAGGGTTTAGGATTTAGAGTTTTAGGGTTTAGGGTTTAGGGTTACAGGTTTATGGTTTAGAGTCTAGCTTTTAGGGTTTAGGGTTTAGGGTTCAGGGGTTTTTTTTAATAGAGAACAAATTCAAATTCAACATTTCTTCTTTTTGATTTCATCAACCAAGTACCACCCCAAGTTTTCTAAGGCAGAAGTGACGACATAGATAAAAAATGAGCACCCATAGAGCAAATCAAAAATCCTAGATAAGTAGATTCGTCTCTACTATGAAGACACAGTTTCATAAGTAGCAGATCAGATTGGCCGTTATTCAGTTTCTCGAGTTCCCATCAGAACTACCCCCTCCTCTCGAGTAGCAGGATCCACCATCATATCCTTGATCTCTCCCTCTGCTATACGGCTGTAACCTCCATTGCTCCTCTTGCCTCCAAAATAACTACTGCTCTAACGATCACATCCATATCCACCACACCTCTAGATCCCCCACCACCACTACGATAACCGCCGCCTCTACCTTCGCCTGCACAGCTAGATCTAGACTGAGCCTAAATGATGGTGATGTTCCTACCATCAAAGTTTTCCCCATTCTTAGGGTTTAGGGTTTAGGGTTAGTTTAGGGTATAGTTAATTTAGGGTTTAGGTTTTGGGGTTTAGGGTTGTAGGTTTAAGGGTTTACGATTTATGGTTTAGGTTTGGGTTTAGGGTTTTGTTTAGGGTTTAGGGTTTAGGTTTTATGGTTTAGGTTTAAGATTTAGCATTTTAGGTTTAAGGTTTAAGTAGTTTTTGTTTAGTTTATTTGGGTTTTCTAAATTAAGTAAATTGTCAGGATTAGGTTTATTTAGTTTATTTTTTATTTAATTTAATTTAATTTATTTTTCTTTCTATCTAGGTTTATTTTTTATTTTTATTTAATTTAGTTTATTTATTTTAGGTTTATTTATTTTAGTTTAGGTTTTTTATTTATTTTTAGGTTTAGGTTTTATTTTTTTTTTTTAGGTTTAGGTTTAGGTTTTTTATTTAATTATCTTAGTTTTAGGTTTTAGGTTTTATTTTAGGTTTACTTTTAAGTTTTATTTTTTAGTTTAGGTTTGGGTTTATTTTTAGTTTCGTTTAGGTTTTGGTTTAGGATTTATTTATTTTAATTAAGTGTATTTTATTTTTGGATTTGGTTTATTTTATTTTGTTTATTTTATTTTTATTTTAGGTTTAGGATTTTTTTAGTTTAGGACTTAGGTGTTGCTTTTTTTTATTTTTAGGTTTATTTTATTTTACTTTTATTTTTTATTTTATTTAAGTTTTTTATTCTTAGGTTTATTTAATTCTTTTTGTTTAGTTTTAGTTTTTATTTATTGTATTTTATTTTTTATTTTATTTTTCATTTTATTTTATTTTTAGGTTTAGTTTTATGTTTTAGTTCAGGTTTTTATTTTTTTAATTTAATTTATTATATTTAGTTTTAGATTTTCTTATTTATTTTATTATTAGAATTTATTTAGTTTAAGTTTAGGTTTTTTAAGTTGTGGTTTAGGGTCCAATGTTTGGTTAGGGTTTAGGGTTTTTAGGGTGTGGTTAGGGTGGCTCAGTTTCAGTTCAGGTGGGTTAGCTGGTTTTGCAGGGTTTAGTGGTTTATGGTTTAGGTTTAGCCTAGGGCTCAGGCATGGGTTTAGGATTTAGGGTTTTGTGGTCAGGGTTTAAGATTAGTTTGTAGGGTTTAGGGTTTAGGATTAGGGTTTAAGGTTTAGGGTTTAGGGTTTAGGTTCTTTGTTTAAATTCAAACCAGAGGTTTAGGTTGCTTAGTTTATTTTATTTACTTTTGTTTATTTTACTTTTATTTTATGTAGTTTATTTTTTTATTTTATTTTATTTATATTTATTTTAAGTTTATTCATTTTTGTTCATTATTTAAGTTTAGGTTAGGTCTATACTTATTTTATAGTTTAGTTTTATTTTTATTTAATTTTTTTAGTTTAAGTTTTATTTTTTAGTTTAGGTTTTTAATTTATTTTATTTTATTTAGGTTTAGGTTCTCTTATTTATCTTATTTTTTAGGTTTTATTTTTCACCTAGGTTTTTTAAGTTTTTAGTGGTTTAGGGTTTAGGGTCATTTGGTTTAGGTTTGTGGATTTAAAGTTAGGCTCAGCTTTAAGGTTGCCTAGTGTTTAGTGTGTAATGTTTAGGCTTCATGATTTAGGGTTTTATTTATGGTTTAGATTTAGGGTTCTGCTAGCTTAGGGTTTGGGTTTAGGGTTTGGAGTTTAGGTTTAAGGTTTAAGCTTTAGGGTTTAGGGTTTAGGATTAATTTAGGCTTTAGGGTTAGTTTTAGGTTTAGGGTTTAGTGGTTTACTTTTAGGTTTTATTTATTTTAGCTTCTCAATTTATTTTATTTTTTATTTTAGGTTTTTTTATTTTTAATTTTAGGTTTTTTTTATTTTTATTTAGTTTTGATTTATTTTTATGTTTATATTTTAGGTTTATGTTTTTATTTTGTTTTTTATTTTATTTTATTTTAAGTTTATTTTATTTTTATTTTTTGTTTAGTTTTTATTTTATTTAGGCTTTTTATTTTTGGGTTTATTTTATTTTATTTTGTTTAGTTTAGGTTTTAATTTAATTTAATTTATTTTTATTTTTATTTTTTATTTTATTTTATTTTAAGGTTTAGGTTTAGGTTTATGTTTAGGTTTAGGTTTTAGTTTAGGTTTTTATTTTATTTTATTTTCTTATTTTATTTAGGTTTAGGTTTTTATATTTATTATTTTTTAGGTTTTATTTAATTGAGGTTTTTAGGGTTTAGGGTTTAGGGCTTAAGGTTATGGGTTTTATGGTTTAGGGTTTAGGGTTTAGGGTTTAGGGTTTAGGGTTTAGGGTTTAGCATTTTAGGGTTTAGGGTTTAGGGTTTATTATTGTAGGTTTAGGTTTTAGAGTTTTGGGTTTAGTGTTAGTTTTATGGTTTGGGTTTTTTTAATTTTTTTTAAATATTTAGTGTTTAGGGTTTAGATTTTAGGTTTAATGTTTAGGTTTTAGTTGAGGGTTTAGGGTTTTTGGTTTTTTAATAGAGAACAAACTCAGATTCAACATTGAACACACCAAGTTTTTTAAGACACAAGAGATGACATAGATTAAAAATCACCTCTCATAGAGCAAATCAAAAACCCTAAATAACTAGAATTGTCTCTACTGTAAAGACATAGTTCCATAAGTAGCAGGTCGGATCAACTGTTCTTTAGTTTCTCTAGTTCCCATCAAAACCACTTCAGCTTATCGAGTAGCGGGATCCACCATCATATTCTTTATCTCTCCCTCCGCCACCACCACGGCTGTAACCTCAATCTCTCCTCCTACCTCCATAACCCCCACTACTCTAACCACCACCTTTATATCCACCCCCACGTCTAAATCCCCCACCACCACTATGATAACCACTGCCTCCACTGCCAGATCTAGATTGAACCTGGTTGATGGTGATGTTCCTGCTATCAAGGTTCTGCCCTTTTGTAGCATTTATGTTTATGTTTAGGTTTATTAAGTTTTAAGGTTTATGTTTATTTTTTAATTTACTTGGTTACTTTAAGTTTAGGTTTAGGGTTTGAGGTTTAGGGTTTGGGGTTAAGATTAGGGATTAGGGATTACGGTTTAGGGTTTAGGGTTTTAGGGTTTATGCTTTTAGGGTTTCGAGTTTATAATTAGGGTTTAGGATATATGCTTTAGGGTATAGGGTTTTTTAGGGTTTATGGTTTAGGGTTTAGGGTTGTAGGTTTAGTATTGTAGGTTTAGGGTTTAGGGTTTAGAGTTAGTTTTATGATTTAAGATTTAGGGTTTAGGGTTTAGGATTAAGGGTTTAGGGTTTCTTTCTTTAAATTAAGTAAACCGATAAGTTTAAGTTTATTTAGTTAACTTAGTTTTTTTATTTATTTTAGTTTATTTTATTTTTAATTTTTATTTAGGTTTATTTTTTATTTTTATTTAGTTAAGTTTATTTATTTTAGGTTTATTTATTTTAGTTTAAGTTTTATATTTTTGTTTATTTTTTAAGTTTAAGTTTAGGTTTAGGTTAATTTATTTTAGTTTTAGTTTTATTTTTATCATTTTGTGATTATTCTCTTTTAGTTTTGTGGTTTGGGTTAGGTCCAGTCCAGGGTCTGGGGTCAGTTTAGGATTTTAGGGTTTAGTGTTTTAGGGTTTTATGGTTTAGGATTTAGGGTTAGGTTTAGGGTTTATTTTAGCCTTTAGATTTAGGCTTTAGGCTCTGGATTTTAAGGTTTAGGGATTATTTTAGGATTTATGATTTAACTTAGGGTTTATGGTTTTTGGGTTTTTTTCTTTACTTATTTATATTTTTTGTGATTAGGGTTTTGGGTTTTAGGTTTACTGGTTTAGGTTTTAGTTTAGATTAATTTTAAATTAAGCAACCCATAGGAGTTTTTTTTTTTTTAATTTTTTTTTATGGTGTAGGTTTAGTGTTTGGTGTAGAGTTTGGTTTGGTTAGCTTAGGTTTTTTATTTTTTTAAAAAAATTTATTTAAATCGATAGGTTTAGGTTTATTTAGTTTATTATGTATTTATTTTAGTTTATTTTATTTATTTATTTTTATGTTTATTTTTTATTTTTTTAATTTTGTTTATTTATTTTAGTTTTATTTATTTTAGTTTAGGTTTTTAATTTTAGTTTTTTATTTAGGTTTAGGTTTAGGTTTATGTTTATTTTTTAGTTGAGTTTTATTTTTATTTTATTTTATTTTTTAGGTTTAGGTTTTAATTTTTATTTTTAGGTTTAAGGTTAATTTTTTTTTTTATGTTTAGGTTTGAGGTTTTTATTTTTATGTTTATTTTTAGGTTTTTGTTTTTAGTTTAGGTTTAGTTTTATTTTTAGTTTATTTTATTTTATTTTATTTAGTTTAAGTTTAGGTTTAGTTCATTTTAGGTTTAGGTTAAGGTTCTATTTATTTTAGTTTAGTTCATTTTAGTTTAGGTTTAGGTTTATTTTATTTTGTTTATTATATTTTTATTTTAGGTTTAGTTTTTTTTAGTTTAGTGTTTAGGTTTTGTTTTTTATTTATTTTAAGTTTTATTTTTAGGTTTGTTTTTTAGGTTTAGGTTTTTATCTAGTTTTTATTTTATTTTATTTTAGTTTTATTTTAGATTTAATTTATTTTTATTTTACGTTTAGTTTTTATTTAATTTAGGTTTTTTATTCTTAGGTTTATTTTATTTTTTAGTTTAGTTTAGGTTATTATTTATTTTTATTTTGCTTATTTTTATTAGTTTTTTTATTTTATTTTTAGGTATATCTTAGGTTTAGGTTTAGGTTAGAGTTTAAGTTTTAATTTTATTTTATTTTGCCATTTTATTTAGGTTTAGGTTTTTTTATTTTTTTAATTTTTAGGTTTAGGTTTTGTTTAAGTTTACATTTTTAGGTTTTTAGGGTTTGTTTAAGGTTTAGGATTTAGGGTTAAGAGATTTTTTTTCAAATTAAGTAAATCGATAAGTTTAGGTTTATTTAGTTTATTTTATTTTTTATTTTTATTTAGGTTTATTTTTATTTATTTTTGTATAGTTTTAGTTGATTTATTTTAGGTTTACTTATTTTAGTTTAGGGTTTTTATTTTAGTTCACTTTTTAGGATTAGATTTATGTTTATATTTATTTTTTAGTTTAGCTTTAGTTTTATTTTATTTTTTAGGTTTATGTTTTATTTTTTATTTTTAAGTTTAGGTTTAGGTTTTTATTTTATTTTTTATGTTTTATTTTTTAATTTAGGTTTACATTTATTTTTAGTTTATTATATTTTATTTAGCTTAGGGTTTAGGTTTAGTGTATTTTAGGTTTAGTTTCAGGTTTTATTTATTTTATTTTAGTTTTTTTTTAGTTTAGGTTCAGGTTTATTTTATTTTATTTATTTTAGATTTATGGTTTTTTTAGTTTAGTGTTTTGGTTTTATTTTTTATTTATTTTTTATTTATCTTTTTAGCTTTATTTTTTAGGTTTTGGTTTTTATTTTGTTTTTATTTTATTTTATTTTAGGTCTATTTTATTTTTATTTTCCATTTAGTTTTGATTTTATTTTGGTTTTTTATTTTTACATTTATTTTATTTTTTTTAGTTTATGTTAGGTTTTTATTTATTTTATTTTAGTTAGGTATTTATTTTTTATTTTATTTTATTTTATTTAGGTCTTTAGGTTTATGTAGGTTTATGTTATTTCTCTTTATTTATTTTATTTAGGTTTTTTATTTTATTTTTTAGGTTTAAGATGTAGATTTTAGGATGGGAGGGAGGAGGTTTAGGAGGTGGAGGGCCCAGGTCAGGGACAGGTCAGGCTTAGTGGAGGTTTAGGAGGGGTTGGTAGTTGGGTGGATTTAGATTTAGGAGGGTTTAGTGTACTGGGTTTAGGGTGCTGCCTAGAGCCCAGTGGGTGGGTAGGTGCTGAGTTTAGCCTAGGGTTTAGGGTTAGGAGGGTAGGGTTAGGGTTTTTATTTTAAAATTACAAACCTGTAAGTTTAGGTTTATTTAGTTTTTATTTTTTAGTTTATTTTATTTCTTTTGGTTTAGGTTTTATTTTATTTTATTTAGTTTTGTTTATTTATTTTAATTTTAGATTTTATCTTGGTCTATTTTTTTAGTGCAATTTAGTTTAGGTTTAGGTTTAGGTTATTTTATTTTATTTATTTTATTTCAGTTTAAGTTTTTTTATTTATTTTATTTTTAGGTTTTATTTAGTTTAGGTTTAGATTTTTTTTAATTTCAGGGTTTAGGGTTTTGGATTTGGGGTTTAGGGCTTAAGGTTTAAGATTTAGGGTTTATGGATTAGGGTCTGTAGGTCAGGTGTCTTTTAGGTTTAGGGTTTAGGGGTTAGTGTTTAGGGTTTAGGGTTTAGGGTTTAGGGTTTAGGGTTATAGGTTTAAGATTTAGAGTTTAGGTTTTAGGGTTAATTTTAGGATTTAGGGTTTAGGGTTAGAGTTTTTTTTATTTTATTTATTTTTTTTTAAATTAAGTAAAATTATTTGTTTAGGTTTATTTAGTTTATTTTTTATTTTTTTAGTTTATTTTATTTTTTATTTTGATTTAGGTTTTATTTTTATTTTTATTTAGTTTTGTTTATTTATTTTAGGTTTATTTATTTTAGTTTAGGTTTCTTATTTTAATTTTTTTTAATGTTTAGGTTTTGGTTTATTTTTAGTTTAGTTTTATTTTTATTTTATTTTTATGTTTCAACTTATTTTCTTATGGCTTAGGTTTAGGTTTTTATTTTATTTTTTTTTATGTTTGGGTTGTAAGTTTTTATTTTAGGTTTTATTTCTAGTTTAGGTTTAGGATTATTTTTAGTTTATTTTATTTTTTTTAGTTTTAGTTTTGGCTTAGGTTTAGGTTTAGGTTTTATTTAATTTAGTTTAGTTTATTTTAGTTTAGGTTTAGTTTTATTTTATTATTATTTTAGGTTTAGGTTTTTCTTTAATTTAGGGTTTAGGTTTTATTTTTTTAATTATTTGTAGGTTTTATGTTTAAGTTTATTATTTAGGTTTAGGTTTTTATTTAGTTTTCATTTTATTTTTTTTTATTTTAGGTTTGGCTTTTATTTTAATTAGATTTTTATTTTTTAGTTTAGCTTAGGTATTAATTTATTTTATTTTAATTTAGTTTTATTTTTTATTTTATATTCTTTTTATGTGTAGGTTTAGCTTTTAGTTTAGGTTTTTATTTTATGTTATTTATTTTATTTTAGGCTTCCTTATTTATTTTATTTTTAGGTTTTATTTAGTTTGTGTTTAGGTTTTTATCTTATTTGGGTTTAGGATTTAGGTTTTAGGGTATTGGTGTTTAAGATTTACGATTGTAAATTTTAGGGTGTGGGGTTAGGGATTTAGGTCAAGTTGGTCCATGGCATAGTTTATGGTTTGGGTTTGGGGTTTAGGCTCACTGAGGTTTAGAGTTTATTTTTTTGGAGGGTTTTAGATTTAGGGTGGGTAGGGTAGTTTAGGGTTTAGGAGGGTTTAGCATCGAGGCTTAGTGAGGTTTTAGGGATCAGGGAGGATTTGTGGGGTGTGGTGGTTTAGGGTCCATGATTTAGGCTTTAGGGTTATAGGGTGTGGATTTAGGTTGGGTTTAGTTTTAGGTTTAAGATTTAGTAGTTATAGGGTGTAGGGTCACTGCCTGGGTTTAGGGTTTAGGGTTTTAGGGTTTAGAGTTTAGGATTTAGGGTTTATTTTAGGGTTTAGGGTTTAAGGTAAGGGTTTTTTATTTTAATTTTTTTTAAATTAAGTAAACTAGTAGGTTTAGGTTTATTTAGTTTATTTTTTTAATTTTAGTTTATTTTAATTTTTATTTTGAATCAAGTTAAATTTTATTTTTATTTAGTTTAGTTTATTTATTTTAGTCAATGTTTTTATTTTATTTTATTTTTTTAGGTTTAGGATTAGGTTTAGGTTTATGTTTATTTTTTAGTTTTATTTTATTTTTTAGGTTACAATTTTATTTTTTATTTTTATGTTTAGGTTTAGGTTTTATTTTATTTTTTTATGTTTTTGTTTTAGGTTTTTATTTTTGGTTTTTTTTTTTGGTTTTATTTTCTTGTTTAGGTTTAGGTTTATTTTTAGTTTATTTTATTTTGTTTAGTTTAGGTTTAGGTTGGGGCTTTATTTATTTTAGGTTTAGGTTTATTTTTTATATTTTATATTTTAGTTTATTTTAGTTTAGGTTTATGTTTATTTTATTTTTAATTTAGGTTTACAATTTTTTTTTAGTTTAGGGTTTAGGGTTTAGGTTTTATTTATTATTTATTTTTAGGTTTTATTTTTTGGTTTATTATTTTGGTTTAGGTTTTTCGTTACTTTTTTATAATTTATTTTAGGTTTAGTTTTTATTTTATATATGTTTTATATTTTTTAGTTTAGTTTAGTTTAGTTTCGTTACTTGAATTAAATGAGAATTTGACACATAATAGGACACAATGGAGACGAAGGATTCATGTAGTCGACCCCACCTAGTGGGATTAAGGCTTGTTGTTGTTGTTGTTGTTGTATTTCTTTATTATATTTACTTTTTAGGTTTAGGTTTTAGTTTATGTTTTAATTTTATTTTATTTTATTTTATTTTATTTATTTTATTTTGGTTTTGGTTTTTTAATTTATTTATTTTTGAGGTTTTATTTAGTTTAGGTTTAGGCTTTTATGTTTTTAGGGTTTAGGGTGTAGGGTTTAGCATTATGGGTTTTATGGTTTAGGGTTTAGGGTTTAGGGTTTAGGGTTTTTTAATTATTTTTTATATTTTATATTTTTTATATATTTTATTAAATTAAGTAAACTAATAGGTTTAAGTTTATTAAGTTTATTTAGTTTATTTTATATTTATATTTGGGTTTATTTTTATTTAGTTTGGTTTATTTATTTTAGGTTAATTTTTTTAGTTTATTTTTTAGGTTTAGGTTTATTTTTTGGTTTTGTTTAATTTTTATTTTATATTTTAGGTTTAAGTTTTATTTTTAATTTTAGGTCTATAGGTTTGATTGTGGTTTATTTTTAGTTTAGGTTGAGGTTTATATTTATTTTATTTAGTTTAGGGTTTAGGTTTATTTATCTTAGGCCCAGGTCAGTTTTGGTTTCAGGCCTGTGGTAGGATTGGATAGGGCCCAGGTCCAGAGAAGTTTTAGGGAGTGTGGTAGGGTTGATAGGCCTTTAGGGCCTAAGGTCCCGCCTTTAGGGCTCAGGTTTTAGGTTAGGTGGCCTGGTGGAGTAGTTGGTAAGGTTTAGGCTCAGTGGCCAGGTTTAGGGCTCAGTGGTGTATTTAGGTGCCAAGGTGGGTTGTGGTCAAAGGCACATGGTTTTAGGTTTGGTAAGGGCCCAGAGTTTGTTAGTTTAGGGTTTTAGGGTTTAGGTTTAGGGTTTTGTGGATTAGAATTTAGGGTTTAGGGTTAGTTTTAGGGTTTAGGGTTTAGGGTTAGGGCTTTTTTTATTTTTTTTTAAATTAAGTAAACATGTAGGTTTAGTTTAAGGTTTTAGGTTTTAGTGTTTAAGGTTTAGTGTTTAGGGTTTAGAGTTTAAGGTTTAGGGTTAGGATTTTTTTTAAAAAAATAGTAACTAAGAGGTGTATGTTTATTTAGTTTATTTTTATTTGTTTTAGTTAATTTTATTTTTTATTTTGATTTAAGTTTATTTTTATTTTTATTCTATTTAATTTATTTATTTTAGGTTCATTTATTTTAGTTTAGTATTTTTATTTTAGTTTACTTTTTAGGTTTTGGTCTAGATTTAGGTTTATTTTTTAGTTTAACTTTCTTTTTTATTTCATTATTTAGGCTTCGATTTTATTTTTAGTTTTAGCTTTGGATTTTTATTTTATTATTTTTTGTTTAGGTTTTAGGTTTATTTTTAGGCTTTTTTTAGTTTAAGGTTTATGCTTTATTTTTTATTTAGTTTTAGGTTTTTTTTTATATTTATAGTTTAGGTTCAAGTTTTTATTTAATTTTTATTTTATTTTATTTTTACTTATTATTTAGTTTAAATTTTATTTCAGTTTTTTATTTATTATTTTATTATTTTATTTAATTTAGGTTTTTATTTATTTTATTTTAGTTTAATTTTTATTTTTATTTTATTTTATTTTTAGGTTTAGGTTTAGGTTTTAGTTTAGGTTTTTATTTTATTTTATTATTTTATTTTAGTTAGGTTTATGTTTATTTATTTATTTTAAGTTTTATTTAATTTAGGTTTGGATTTTTTAGGTTTTTAAGGTTTAGGGATTAAGGTTTAGGGTTTAGGGTTTAGGGTTGGAGGGTTTAGGGTTTAGGGTTTAGGGTTGTAAGTTTTAGGGTTTAGGTTTTAAGGTTTTAGGGTTTAGGGTTTAAGGTTTTAGGGTTTAGGGTTTAGGGTTTATTGTTGTAGGTTCAGGGTTTAGGGTTTAAGGTTTAGGGTTAATTTTAGGGTTATGGTTTTTCTAAATTTTTTATTTATTTATTTTTAATTTTTAGGGTTTAGGGTATAAGGTTTAGATATTAGGTTTAGGGTTCAGGTTTTCATTTAGGGTTTTTGGATTTTGTTTTTTTAACAGAGGACAAAGTCAGATTCAACATTGGTTCTTTTCGATTTCATCAACCAAGTAACACACCAAGTTTTCTAAGGCACAAGTGATGACATAGATCAAAAATCAGCACGCATAGAGTAAATCAAAAAATCTAAATAACTGAAATCTTCTCTACTGTAAAGATAGTTCCATAAGCAGCAGGTCGGATCGACTATTGTTTGGTTTCTCCAGTTCCCATCAGAACCACCTCGGCCTCTCGAGTAGCAGGATCCATCATCATATCCTCGATCTTTCCCTATGCCACCATAACGGATGTAACCTTCGTCCCTCCTCCCGCCTTCATAACCACCACTGCTCTAACCACCACCTCCATATCCACCTCCGCATCTAGATCCCCCACTACCACTATGATAACTGCCGCCTTCGCCTTCGCCTCCACCGTCAGATTTAGACTAAGCCTGGTTGACGGTGATGTTCCTACTGTCAAGCTTTTGCCCATTCGTAGGGCTTAAGTTTAGGTTTAGGTTTAGGTTTATTAGATTTTGGGGTTTAAGATTATTTTTTAATTTATTTTGTAACTTTAGGTTTAGGTTTAGTGGTTAGGGTTTAGGGTTTAGGGTTTAAGATTAGGGTTTATGATTTCAGGTTTAGGGTTTAGGGTTTAGGGTTTAGGGTTTTAGGGTTTATGCTTTTAGGGTTTAGGATTTAGGGTTTAAGTTAAGGGTTTAGGGGGTTTATGATTTAGGCTTTAGGGTGTAGGGGGTTTTTAGGGATTGGGGTTGTAGGTTTAGGTTTAGGTTTGAGTAAGTTTAGGGATCGAGTTTAGGATTAAGGGTTTAGGGTTTTAAAAAATTAATTAAACCCAGGTTTAGTTTATTTAGTACTTTGTTTATTTTTATTTATTATAATTTATTTTATTTTATTTTATTTAGGTTTATCTCTTTAATTTAGTTTAGTTTAATTATTTTAGGTTTATTTATTTTAGTTTAGGTTTTTTATTTAGTTTATTTTTTTAAGTTTAGGTTTAGGTTTAGGTTTAATATTTTATTATTTTTTTCATTTTGTTTAGGTTTAGGTTTTTTGGGGTTTAGGGTTTAGGGTTTTAGTGTTTAGGGCTTTAGGGTTTTATGGTTTAGGGTTTAAGATTAGGGTTTAGGGTTTAGGGTTTAAATTTTAGTGTATATGCTTTAGGGTTTAAGGTTTTTAGGGTTTAGGGTTTAGGGTTTAGCGTTTAAGGTATAGGGTTTAGGGATTTGGGTTTAGGGTTTAGGGTTTAGAGTGTTTGGTTTTGGGTTTGGGGTTTAAGGTTTTAGGTTTAGGGTTTATAGTTTAGTTAGGGTTTCTTTTTTTTTGGTTTAGGTTTAAGGTTAGGGTTAGGGTTTTTTAGTTTAGGTTAATTTTAAATTACAAACCGACAGTTTAGTTTTCTTTATTTTATTTGGTATGGTTCAAGGTTTATAATTTAGGGTTAGCTTAGGGTTTAGGTTTTTTATTGTTTATTTTTTAAAATAAATTTATGTAAATTGATAGGTCTAACTTTATTTAGTATATTTAGTTAATTATTTTTTTTATCTTAGTTTGTTTTATTTTTATTTTTATTTATGTTTATTTATTATTTTTACTTAGTTTAGTTTATTTATTTTAGGTTTATTTATTTTAGTTTAGGTTTTTTATTTCAGTTTTATATTTATGTTTAGGTTTAGGTTTAAGTTTACTTTTTAGTTGAGTTTTATTTTAATTTTATTTTTTAAGTTTAGGTATTATTTTTTATTTTTGGTTCAAGTTTAGGTTTTTAATTTATTTTTTTAGGTTTAAGTTTTAGGTTTTTATTTTAGGTTAATTTTTAGGTTTTATTTTTTAGTTTAGGTTTAAGCATATTTTTATTTTATTTAATTTAGTTTAGGTTTAGGTTTAGGTTTATTTTATTTTTTCTATTTATTTTTATTTTGGGTCTAGGAATTTTTTTTTTTGGTTAAGGGTTTAGGTTTTATTTTTTTATTATTTTTTTAGTTTTATTTTTGGGTTTCTTGTTTAGGTTTAGGTTTTTATTTAGTTTTTATTTTATTTTATTTTAGGTTTATTTTATTTTTATTTTATGTTTAGTTTTTATTTTATATAAGTTTTTTTATCTTAGGTTTATTTTATTCTTTACTTTAGTTTAGGTAATTATTTATTTTATTTTAATTTATTTTTATTAGTTTATTTTTTTTAGGTTTAGGTTTAGGTTTAGGTTCTAGTTTAAGTTTTTATTTTATTTTATTTTATTTAGGTTTAGGTATTTTAATTTATTTTATTTTAGGTTTTATTTTGTTTAAGTTTAGGTTTTTAGGTTATTAGGGTTTGTTTAGGGTTTAGGGTAAAAGGTTTTTTTAAAATTTAGTAAACTGATATGTTTAGGTTTATTTAGTTTTTTTATTTTTGATTTTAATTTAGGTTTATTTTTTTATTTTTGTTTGGTTTAGTTTATTTATTTTAGTTCACTTTTTAGGTTTAGGTTTAAGTTTATGTTTATTTTTTAGTTTAGTTTTATTTCTAATTTATTTTTTAGGTATATGTTTTTATTTTATTTTTTTTTAGGTTTAGGTTTTAGGTTTTTATTTTAGGTTTAGTTTTAGGTTTTATATTTTAGTTTAGGTTTAGGTTTATTTTTAGTTTATTTTATTTTAGTTAGTTTAGGTTTAGGTTTAGGTTTAGGTTTAGTTTATTTTATGTTTAGGTTTAGGTTTATTTATTTTAATTTAGGTTATCTTAGTTTAGGTTTATTTTATTTTTATTTTAGGTTTAGGTTTTTTTTTCTAGTTTAGGGTTTAGGTATTATTTTTCATTTATTTTTATGTTTTATTTTTAAATTTATTTTCCAGGTTTAATTTTTTATTTATTTTTTATTTTATTTTTTTTTAGGTTTAATTTAATTTTTTTAAGTTTTGTTTTTATTTTATTTACATTTTTTATGTTTTAGTTTAGTTTATGTTTTCATTTATCTTATTTTAATTTAGTATTTATTTTTATTTTATTTTTTTTTTAGGTTTAGGCTTTAGTTTATGTTTTTATTTTATTTTATTTTTTTCATTTTATTTTTGTTTAGGTTTTTTATTTATTTTATTTTTAGGTTTTATTTAGTTTATGTTTAGGTTTTCAGCCTTTTAAAGTTTAGGGTTTAGGGTTTAGATTTTTATTTTAAGTTTATTTTTATGTTTTATTTTTTTAGCTTAGTTTAAGTTTATTTAGTTTATTTTATTTTTTTTAGTTTATTTTTTAGGTTTAATTTATTTAAGGTTTAAGTTGAGGTTTTATTTATTTTAGTTTAGTTTATTTTATTTTAGGTTTATGTCTATTTTATTTTGTTTATTTTATTTTTATTTTAGGTTTAGTTTTTATTTTTAGTTTAGGGTTTAAGTTTTAATTTTAATTTTTAGGTTTTTTAATCTTAGATTTATTTATTTTTAAATTGAGTTTAGGTTTTCATTTATTTTATTTTATTTTATTTTATTTTTTGGTTTAGGTTTTACTTTAGGTTTATTTATTTATTTTATTTTTAGGTTTTATTTACTTTAGGTTTAGGTTTTTAGGTTTTAAGGGTTTAGGGTTTAGGGTTTAGACTTTAGGGTATAGGGTTTAGGGTTTATGGTGGCTTGGGTAGGTTTAGTTTTTAGGGTTTGGGGTTTGGTGCATGCTTTAAGGTTTAGTATTTAAGGTTTGGGTTAGCTAGATTTAGGATTTAGGGTTTAATGTTTAGGGTTTAGGGTTCTTAGGTTTTATAGTTTAGTGTTTATTTTGGGTTTAGGGTTAATCTAGGGTTTATGGTATTTTAGGGTTTAGGGTTTTTTTTTAATTTAAGTAAACTGGTTGGTTTAGGTTTATTTAGTTTATTTTTTATTTATTTTAGTTTAATTTTTTTTTATTTTTATTTATGTTTATTTTTTATGTTTTTTAGTTTACTTTATTTATTTTAAGTTTATTTATTTTAGTTTAGCTTTTTTAATTTAATTATTTTTTGGGTTTATGTTTAGGTTTTTGTTTTATTTTTTTAGGCTTAGGTTTTAAGTTTTTAGTTTAGGTTTTTTTAGGCTTATTTTTAATTATGTTTAGGTTTATTTTTATTTTATTTTATTTTATTTAGATTATGGTTTAGGTTTAGTTTAGTTTATTTTAAGTTTAGGTTTTAGGGTTTAAGGTTTAGGGTTTAGGGTTTCTGGTTTAGGGTTTATGATTTAGGCTTAAGGTCTTTTAAAACCAAGCAATGAGGTAGGTTTATGTAGTTTAAGTTTTTTATTTTAGTTTAGGGTTTGTAGGGTTTAGGTTTAGGGTTAAATGTCAGCTTTCAGGTTTGGGTTTAGGCTTTATGGTTTTAGGTTTAGACCATTTAGGATTTAGGTTTAGATTTGAGTTTAGGATTGTGGTTTAGGTTAGTTTAGGGTTTAGGTTTAGTGGATCAGGGAGGGTTTAGGGTTTAGGGTATAGTGCAAGTTGTGGTTAGTGGTAGAGGTTTAAGGTTGTGGTTTAGGGTTTAGGGTTTATTTTTTCTTTTTGGGTTGAGGTTTAAGTTTTTTTTTATTTTTTTAGGATTAAGTTTTAGGTTTTTATTTTAGGTGTTTATTTTAAGTTTAGATTTATTTTTATTTTTAATTTATTTTATTTTATTTAGTTTAGGATTTAGGTTTATGTTTAAGTTTTATTTATTTTAGTTTAGTTTATTTTAGTTTACGTTTACATTTAATTTATTTTTTTTATTTTTGGTTTGGATTTTTTTCGTTTATGGTTTAGGTTTTATTTTTTATTTATTTTTAGGTTTATTTTTTAGGTTTATTAGGGCTAGTTTTAGGGTTTAGGGTTTTGGATTTAGGGTTTAGGGTCTTTTATAAAACAAACCGATGTTATGTTTATATTTGGGTTTAGTGGTAGGGTTTAGGGTTTAGTGTTTAGCTTTAGGATCAGGGTTTAGGGTTTGGGGTCAGAGTTAGTTAGGGTTTAAGTTTAGGTCAGGTGGGCTCAGAGGTTTAGGCCTAGGGTTAGGTAAGTGGTAAAAGTTTAGGTTTTAGTTTAGGGTTAGTGGTTAGGGTTTAGTTAGGTTGAGTTTGGGTTGGGTTTAGGGTTAGGGTTTAGTGTTTAGGGTTTAGGATTTAGGGTTTATAATTTAGGGTTAGCATAGGGTTTATGTTTTCTTTGTTCTTTTTTTAAAATAATGTAAATTGATAGGCTTAGGTATATTTAGTTTATTTAGTTTATTATTTATTTATCTTAGTTTGCTTTATTTTTTATTTATATTTAGGTTTACGTTTTATTTTTATTTAGCTTAGTTTATTTATTTTAGGTTTATTTATTTTAGTTTAGGTTTTTAATTTTAATTTATTTCTTAGGTTTAGGTTTATTTTTTGGTTGAGTTTTATTCTTATTTTTTTTTTAGGTTTAGGTTTTTGTTTTTATTTTTAGGTTTAGGTTTTTATTTTATTTTTTTTTTGGTTTTGGTTTTAGGTTTTTATTTTAGGTTTATTTTTAGGTTTTATTTTTTAGTTTAGGTTTAGGTTTATTTTCAGTTTATTTATTTTATTTTGTTTAGGTTTGGGTTTATATTTTATTTATCTTATTGTAATTTATTTTAGTTTAGGTTTTAGTTTATTTTATTTTATTTATTTTATTTTTATTTTAGGTTTAGGATTTTTTTAGGTTTTAGGTTTATTTTTTAGGTTTAGGTTTTTATTTAGTTTTTATTTTATTTTATTTTAGGTTATTTTTTATTTTAAGTTTAGATTTTATTTTATTTTGGTTTTCTATTCTTAGGTTAATTTTATTTTTTTAGTTTAGTTTAGGTTTTCATTTATTTTATTTTAGTTTATTTTTATTTATTTTATTATATTTTATTTTTAGGTTTAGGTTTAGGTTTAGGATTTAGGGTTTAGGGTTTTAGGTTAGGGTTTAGGGTTTAGGTTCTTTTTTTTTTAAAATTAAGTAAACCAGTAGGTTTAGGTTTATTTAGTTTATTTTGTTATTTATTTTAGTTTATTGTATTTTTATTTTCATTTAGGTTTATTTTTTATTTTTATTTAGTTTAGTTTTTATTTTTTATTTTAGTTTATTTTTTAGGTTTATGTTTATTTTTTAGTTTAGTTTTACTTTTATTTTATTTTTAAGTTTAGGTTATATTTTTTATTTTAAGTTTAGGTTTAGGTTTTATTTTATTTTTTTTTTAGGTTTTGTAGGTTTGTATTTTATTTTTTTTTTTTTTTTTTTAGTTTAGGTTTAGATTTATGTTTAATTTAATTTATTTTATTTTATTTAGTTTAGGGTTTAGGTTTAGTTTATTTTAGGTTTTATTTATTTCAATTTAGTTTATTTTAATTTACATTTAGGTTTATTTTATTTTGTTTATTTTAGGTTAAGGTTTTATTTTTTATTTATTTTATTGTTTTATTTTTAGGTTTATTTTTTAAGTTTAGGTTTTTATTTAGTTTTTATTTTAGTTTATTTAAGTTTATTTTATTTTTATTTAAGTTTAGGTTTAGGTTTTAATTTTATTTTATTTTATTTAAATTTAAGTTTTTTAATTTATTTTTCTTTTTATTTATGTTTAGTTTTTTTAGGTTTTTTGAGTTTAGGGCTTAGGGTTTAGGGTTTAGGGTTTAGGGTTCAGGCTTTAGGGTTTAGGATTTTTGGGTTTAGGGTTTATGGTTTAGGGTTTAGGGTTTTAGGGTTTAGGGTTTAGTGTTTATGGTTGCAGATTAAGAGTTTAGGGTTTAGGATTTGGTTTAGGTTTATTTTTAGTTTATTTTATTTTATTTAATTTAGGATTTAGGTTTAGTTTATTCTAGGTTTAGGTTTAGGTTTTATTTATTTTCATCTAAGTTAGGGTTTTTATGGTTTAGGGTTTAGGTTTAATTTTATTTTAATTTATTTTAATTTTATTTTATGTTTTAGTTTATTTAAGTTTTTTATTTATTTTATTTATTTAGTTTTGTTTAGATTTTATTTATTTATTTTAGTTTAGTTTTATTTTATTTTTATTTTCTTTTATGTTTAGGTTTAGGTTTATGTTTAGGTTTTAGTTTTTATTTTATTTTCTTATTTAATTTTGATTTAGGTAATTTATTTATTTTCAATTTTAATTTAGGTTTAGATTTTAGATTTTTTAGGGTTTAGGGCTTAGGGTTTGTGGTGGAGTTTATGGTTGTGGTTTAGTTAGTTTTTAGTTTGGGTTTATGGTTTATGGTTTATGGTTTAGGGTTTTAGGGTTTAGGGTTTAGGTTTAGGATTTTGGGTTTTAGGGATTATGCTTTTATGGTTTAGGGTTTAAGGTTTAGGGTTTTTTTAGGGTGTAGGATTTAGGGTTTAGTGGTTAGGGTTGTTAATTTAGGGTTGTAGGTTTAGGGTTTAGGATTAAGGGTTCAAGGTTTTTTTGTTTTTAAAATTAAGTAAACTGATAGGTTTTGGTTTATTTAGTAAATTTAGTTTTTTATTTATTTTAGTTTACTTTATTTTTTATTTTTATTTAGGTTTATTTTTTATTTGTATTTAATTTAGTTTATATTTTTTATGTTTATTTATTTTACTTTCAATTTTTTATTTTAGTTTATTTTTTAGGTTTAGGTTTTGGTTTAGGTTTAGGTTTATTTTTTAATTGAGTTTTATTTATATTTTATTTTTTAGGTTCAGGTTTTATTTTTTATTTTCTGGTTTAGGTTTAGGTTTTTATTTTCGTTCTTTAGGTTTAGGTTTTAGGTTTTTATTTTAGGTTTATTTTTAGGTTTTACTTTTTTGTTTATTTTTTGGTTTTTTTTTAGTTTATTTTATTTTCTTTTAGTTTAGGTTTAGTTAATTTTAGGTTTAGATTTAGGTTTTATTTATTTTAGTTTAGGTTTTAGTTTATTTTATTTTTATTTTAGGTTTAGGTTTTCTTTTCGTTTAGGGTTTAGTTTTTTTTTAGATTTTTTTTAGTTTTTTTTTAGGTTTAGGTTTTTATTTAGTTTTTATTTTATTTTATTTTAGGTTTATTTATTTTATTTTAAGTTTAGTTCTTATTTTATTTAGGTTTTTTATTCTTAGGTTTATTTTATTTTGTAGTTTAGTTCAGGTTTTTATTTATTTTATTTTATTTTATTTTATTTTTTATTTTATTTTTTTAGGTTTAGGTTTTAGTTTAGGTTTTTATTTTATTTTACTTAGGTTTACATTTTTTTTATTTATTTCATTTTTAGGTTTTATTTAGTTTAAGTTTAGGTTTTTAGGTTTTTAAGGTTTATGATTTAGGATTTTTTTTGGGAGAACCTCATGTAAGGGAATTTTATTGCCACAAAAAGGGGGTTGCAAAGTCCTTAAGAAGGGATAAAATCAAGATCTACTGCTCAAAGTGCTACAATCAGCCTAGAGAGTGAATCCCCTATCTAAGTACAACCACAAAATAGAAAGAAAAAAGCAAAGAGAAAAGAAAATTAGTAAGAGAAATAGAAGTAGCCAAAAGGAGAAGCTAGAGGACAACCTTTAGCAAAAAGTTGTGAAGATGAGAGAAGCATATGCCACCTATAGAGAAAGAACCTGCAAGGAAACAAAACAAAACCTGCAAACATTTAGAGAAAGAAATTAGCACAGGTAGAGAAATACAATAACTGAAGAAATATATGAGAGTGAGAGAAAACTAGATAATTATGTGAAAAAGTCACTTAAACCAAAGCGTGCATTCAAACTTCAAAGGAAGGGTTACATCACAAATGCTACTAGCAAATCAAATCATCATCCCAACCATCATTACCGGGGAAGGTAACCCGAATGAAAATCATTTGATCTTTAATGCTTGTATAACAAATAATGGCAAAATACACTATAGAAGGAAAGGAAACACAATTCAGCTAGGCAAAGGGATGCAACCAATCCCTTGAAAAAACAACACCACCTATGTATTCCAACATAACATGTGAAAGAGTTGCCAACACAAACCCCTGCCCAGATTACTCATCATGGAAAGAAAAACACCCCCATAGTGATGAAAGACAATCAGGAGCAACAACCCAGGTGTTAACATCCACCTATTAATAGTTAGATCACACTAATAATTATATAGGTCTAATAGAGCCAAGAGTAACCTCAGCCAACAGATAAACCCATAAAGCAAAAGTAATGTAATGAGGTCAACAACAACAATCAACAATAAAAGGGAAGGGAATCCAATGTAAAAAATAGCTCTGAACATAATAACTCAATAATCCATTCATCCGATACAAAGAAACCAAATAGTGTAACGGAGGAGAATGAAAAGTGTCATTGAGCCATGTTAGGAATCAAAAATTATATAGCCTATAAATCCATCATGTGTAGGGAAAATAGCCGAACTGCTAAGCAAACAACAACAACAATATCAAACAAAAAGGGTGACCAAAAGAAATCCAAATCGTGCAGGGAAATAACAGTAATCAAAAAACTAAAAAGAGAAAGGGAAACAATGAACATAATTAGCAAAGTAACTAATTGATCCTTGGGGGTTAAGAAAAGGAGTAGCAGAACCCAGTAGATCTAGTGAAATAGGCGACAGTCCCTTGAAAGAGGGCTATCAGTAAATAAAATTAGAAGCCAACATGTTAAAAAAATAAACAGTCAGTAGGCAATAGATGAGGTAGAAGAGCCAAATACAACCAGTACAGGATAACCATTAAAATACAGCAGGTAAGTGCAGCAGAAAACTAAGAAGAGGAGAGTGCAGATCAAGGAAAATAGAAAGAGGAAAATACAGACAAAGCAAACAGTTAACCAAGAAAACAACAGCATAATGTAACTTAATTTCTGAGGTACGGTAAGCCAGAGTTTTCCAAATTAACCAAACCACGCAATTGTTTAGGAAGCTAGAATGATCATAAAAGGTGAGCACCTCTAATCTAGCACCTAAATTAGCAAGATAATCAACACAAGCATTTCCTTAATGCCAAATGTGAGTGACTTTAAAATAGACTTGACAGAGGAGAGCTCTAGTATGATTAAGGAGGTAGTATAAATTTGTGTTTCCCACCTTGGTGGATGTCAACATATCAATGAGAAAAAGTGCATCCACTTCAATCCAGATATTGAGCCAACCTTTTTGCAAACAAATCTCTATAGATTTGTTAATAGCCATTAATTCAACAATGATAATAGAACAAGCTTTAAGGGGGTAGGCAAAAGCACAAATGACACTACCTTTAGAGTTTCTGAAAATTCCACCACTACCAAAAGAATTTTGAGAGACAGAGCCATCAGTATTAATTGTGATAATATTGTTATGTGGCTTTCTCCAATAGATAGGCTTATTTCTTTCCAGTTGGGGATCTCAGGGAAGCTAAGACCCAACTTGTTGGCCACAAATTTGCACCCTTTAAAGTGGTTGTTAATAATTAAGCTAGCATTACATAAAGCACTAACTTTTTCTTTAGTTCTAGCAATAATCCTATTGTGGTTCATAGGGATAACATGATGTTTGGCATCATTTCTGTCCATCCATATGAACCATATAAGAGTGATAGCAGTACTTACTTTAATGTGACCTTTCATAGTTTTATGAAAATGAACATCAAGAAGTTGATATAAGGATAAACAACCATGAAAATGGTTAATATTGAAAAGTTCATCACACCAAACCCACAATATAGAGGCAATAGCTCCATTAACAAAAACATGATTCACATTCTCAATGTGAAAATAGCAATAGCATTTGGAAGGCAACTAAAAGCCTTTTCTCCACATTAAAGAGTCAACAAGAATGAAATTTTTCATAATTCTCCAAATAAGGATAGATCAGGAAATAGGGATAATGTTATTCCAAATTTTAAAAAACACATTAAAGAAGCCATGGGCTTCTCTAATATGATTCAAAACCTCTTTAAGGATAAAATCACCAACATGAGATAGCTTACAAATAATCTTATCAGGCTTGTTAGAAATGATAGGGATGTTAGTGAATTTATCTAAAAGAGAATAGGAATATAATCAGTGAGTTTACTATTATTCCAATTATTATTAATCCAAAAAGAGTTCACTTTAATAGTAGTAGTAGAATGTGCATATAAGAAATCATCAATAGAGCCAATGCCAAACCAATTGTCTTGCCAAATGAAAGAAGATCCAGAGTTAACCCCCTAAGATATAAGGGATTCAGCTTCCCATTTGATAGAGCAAAGTCTTTTCCAGATAGGAGAGTCGCCCACTTTGTAAGGGCAAATAAGAGGATGCTTACCCTGGCAGTATTTGGCAGTCATGAAGTTTGCCCAAAGACAATTATTACTCCTAAAATTCCACCAATGTTTATGAGAGAAAGCAGTAATAGCTTCACAAATAGACTTACAGCCAATCCCACCCTCAGCAAGGGTTCCACAACCTTTATACCAAGAAGTCCAATGCATCCTTTTAGTAGAATTGTTAAAGCCCTAGAAAAATTTATTAAGGAGACATTTATTATTTTTAAGGTAGAGTTAGTAAGGATGATGTTTTGAATAAGATAACGAGACATGTAATTAAGGATACTCTTGAGCAAAGTAAGCCTGCCATCCAAGGAAAGTAAGTGAAATTCCCAAACAGAAATTTTATTAGGAATTTTTGGATTAGATCATCAAAGAGATGTGATCCTTTTTGACCTTTGCATAGAGGAGCACCAAGATATTTAATAGGGAGTTATTATTATTTAAAATTAGTGATTCTTAAGATTTGATTCATTTTGTTACTGGAGATTTTAGAAGAGGCAATGAAACAACTTTTGCCCTCATTGATATAAAGACCACTTTTTTAGCCAAAATTATTTAAGAAATTCTTAATTCATGTAATGTGATGGATGGAAGCATTACAAAAATAATGAAATGATCAGCTAAACTAAGATAGGAGATAGGTAAACCACCAAGAGTTCTAAAATACATGTAAGGATTATTGTTGAAAAGTTCATTTAAGCTCCTAGAAAGATATTCCACAATAATAATAAATAGGGAAGGGGACAAGGGGTCATCTTGCCTCAAACCATGAGAAGAAGGGAAAAACCTAAGGCTAGACCATTAAAAATAACAGAAAATAAAGCAATAAGAATGTTATCCCAAGAGATGTTGTCAAATGCTTTAGAAATATCTAATTTAAATAGGATGTTACCACCCTTATTAGGAGAATCCAAATCATGAATCAGCTCTTGAGCAAGAAGAATGTTATCAAATATAGCTCTACCTCTAACAAAACCAGTTTGATTGAGGGAGATAATTTTTTAGAGAAGAGGACTAAGTCTATTAGCAAGCATTTTAGCACTCAGTTTATGAAAGAAAGTGCAAAGACTAATAGGTCTGAAATCACTCCATGATTCATGATTCTTAATTTTAAGTATAAGGATAATAAAAGTACTAGTAAAATATCTAGGAAGAGGATTACTAGTAAAGAAATCAATAAAAAATAAACTAAATCATTTTTAATAATAGGCCAACAGTGCTAGAAAATTTTTGTTGAATAACCTTCAAGACCAGCAACAGAATCAGTATTCATGTTATTAAGAATTTTACCAATCTCCTTTTCCGTAGGCAACCTAGTAAGCAAATGATTGTCATCACTAGTAATGGTTGGGGGGATCAAATGCAAAAGCTCTCAATCAAGATAAGGATTTGGCAAGTGTCCGATGATGACGACATCGCTAGTCATTACCAATCATTTAGAATCTGATAGGTTCTTTTCAAATCACATTAACTCATATGAGGAGCTATGCCTAGAAACTTCATATGATCTAGATGATTATGAAGTCAAAGATGCACCGCCAAAGTTTGAAGAAGAGATCAAGTCAACCATTGACAAGCTTAAGGAAATCAACTTAGGAACTGAAGAAGATCCACGTCTGACATACATCAGTTCTTTGTTGAATTAAATTGAAACCAATGACTTAGTTAGGCTATTGAATGATTTTAAAGACTGCTTTGCATTGAGTTATGAAGAGATGTTTGGATTTACTCTTGATGTAGCAGTCCATAAACTAGCAGTTGAGCCTACTGCTAATCATAGACGCATGCGATTAGACATAAAATAATAGGGCAGTTATGAAGTCAAGAAACTGATCGATGTTGGCTTCATCCAGGAAGAAAAATACCCTACTTGGTTAGCCAACATCATCCCAGTTAAGAAAAAAGAATGGCCAAATTTATATATGTGTTAATTTTAGGGATTCAAATAATTCATGTCCAAAAGATGAATTTCCACTACCAATCTCGGAGTTGATGGTGGACATTGCCTCATCTCATGTGGTCTTTTCTTTTATGGATGTCTCATCTAGATATAACCAAAGTAAGATGGAACTTGAAGATGAAAGAAACACTACTTTTAGAGCCTTGATTGAAATATATTACTATAAGGTGATCGCTTTCAGCCTATAGTGCATAATACCATAATATACTAAAACATTTCAAAACATCTTATAACATCCAAAACACATCAATACATGCTCAAATATATGATGCTACATTATACTATAATAAATTTTATTATAATATGATATAGGGTTAGGGTATAGGGTACTCAAATCTCTAATAGGTAAGGGAAAGTCTCTTAAAGACATTTTCTGTAGCTACCATAACTATGTTAGGATTAAGTAATTGATTAGATCTACTCCTAATGACATATTTATTCAAGGTTTAGGGTTTAGGGTTAGTTTAAGGTTTAGGGTTTAGGGTTTAGGGTTAGTTTAAGGTTTAGGGTTTAGGTTGGTAGGGTTGCATTGGGGTTTGTGGGTTTAGGGCTAAGTAGTTAAAGGTTTAGGATTTATGGTTTTTGTGGGTTTGGATAGTATAGGTTTAGGGTTTAGAGTTTAGGTTTAGGGTCAGGTTTAGGCCATGATTTAGAGGTGTGGCCTAGGTTTAGTGTGTGGTTTAGGTGTGGTCAGGGCCTGGGTTTAGGTTATTTTGTTTAAGTTTAGATGTTGGATTTAGTGGCTCAGTTTGTGGTCAGGGTAGGAAGTTTAGGCTCAGTTGTGGTTAGAGTAGGGTCAGGCTCAGCTTAGGGTATGGATCAGGGTTAGGGTTTAGGTCAGTTACAGTCCAGGGGGGTAAGATTTGATTTAGTGGTGCATTAAGGCAGTTTAGAGTTTAGGACTGAGGGTCGGGTTTAGGGTTTAGGGTTAGTTTCTGATTTAGAGTCCCAGTTTTAATTTTTTTAATTTTTTATTATTTTTAAAATTAAGTAAACTTGTAGGTATAAGTTTTTTTTGCTTATTTTTTATTTATTTTTGTTTATTTATTTTTTTTATTTTTATTTAGGTTTATTTTTATTTTTATTTAGTTTAGTTTTTCCATTTTAGGTTTATTTATTTTTTTTTAGGTTTTGTATTATAGTTAATTTTTTGGGTTTAGGTTTAGGTTTAGACTTATATTTTAGTTTAGTTTTATTTTTCTTTTCTGTTTTAGGTTTAGGTTTTATTTTTAATTCTTAGATTTAGGTTTAGTTTTTTATTTTATTTTTTTAGATTTTGGTTTTAGGTTTTTATTTTTAGGTTTAATTTTTTAGTTTAACTGTAGGTTTATTTTGATTTTATCTTATTTTATTTAGGGTTTTGGTTTAGGTTTAGGTTTAGGTTTATTTTATTTTTATTTTAGGTTTAGATTTTTTAGTTTAGGGTTTAAGTTTTGTTTTCTATTTTTTTAGGTTTATTTTTTAAGTTTAAGTTTTTATTTAGTTTTTACTTTTTTTTATTTTAAGTTTATTTTATTTTTATTTTGTTTAATTTTTTTTATTTAGCTTTTTTATTTTTTTAGTTTTGGTTTAGGTTTTTATTTATTTTATTTTTTTTAAGTTTAGGTTTGAGTTTAGGTTTAGGTTTAGGTTTAGGTTATAGTTTACATTTTTTTATTTTATTTTATTTTTTTCTTTTATTTTATCTTAGATTTTTTATTTATTTTATTTTTAGGTTTTATTTAGTCTAGGTTTAGGTTTTTAGCTTTTTGGGGTTTAGGGTTTAGGGTTAGTTGAGGGTTTAGGGCTTAGGGTTTAGTGTTAAGGGTTTAGGGTTTAGGGTTTAGGTTAAGGGTTTAAGTTTTAAGGTTTAGTGTTTAGGGTTTAGGGTTTAGGATTTTTAGGGATTAGGGTTTAGGTTTTAGGTCTACGATTTTGGTTTTAGTTTTGTGTTTAGTGTTTTTGATTTTATTTTTATTTTCACTTCATCAAAATTCAACCTTTTGGGTAAGACACTTTTTTACATAGATAAAAAATTATACACATAGAGTAAATTAAAACCCTAGATAACTAGAACCATCTCTTAAAAGACATAGTTCCATAAGTAGTAGATCGGATTGATCGTTCTTCGCCCAATTCCCACAGAACCACCCCACCTCTCTCTAGCAGGACCCACCATCATTTCCCCAATCTCTCCCTCCTACCACCATGGTTGTAACCTCCATCACTCCTCCTACTTCTATAACCACCACTGCTTCAACCACCACCTCCATATCCACCAACACCTCCAGATCCCCCACGACAACTATGATAACTGCCACCTCTGCCTTCACTTCCACTGCCAAATCTAGACTAATCCTGGTTGATGGTGATGTTCCTGCCATCAAGGTTCTGCCCATTCTTACAGTTTAGGTTTATTATGCTTTAGGGTTTAGGTTTATTTTTTAATTAATTTCAATACTTTAGGTTTAGGTTTAGGGTCTGGGGTTTAGGGTTTAGGGGTTAAGGTTAGGGTTTAGGGTTTAGGGTTTAGGGTTTGGGGTTTATGCTTTTAGGGTTTAGGGTTTAGGATTAGGGTTTAGGGTTTAGGGTTTTTTAGTGTTTAGGGTTTAGTGTTGTAGGTTTAGGGTTGTAGGTTTAGGGTTTAGGGTTTAGGACTTAAGGTTTATGGTTTTTGTTTTTTAAATTAAGTAAACTAGTAGATTTAAGTTTAGGTTTAGGTTTTTAGTTTATTTTAAGTTTTTATTTATTTTATTTTAGTTTAGTTTTTATTTAATTTTATTTATTTTTAGGTTTATACATAGGTTTAGGTTTTAGTTTAGGTTTTTATTTTATTTTGGTTTAGGTTTTCTTATTTATTTAATTTTTTTAAGTTTTCTTTAGTTTAGGTTTAGCTTTTTAGGGTTTAGGATTTAGGGTTTAGGGTTTAAGGTTTAGGGTTTAGGTTTTAGGGTTTAGAGTTTAAGGTTTAGGGATTGGGTTTTAGGTCTAGGGTTCTGGTTTTACTTTAGGGTTTAGGGTATTTATTTTTTTAATAGAGAATAAATTCATATTCAACATTTCTTTTTTTTCTTTGATTTCATCAACCAAGTAACACACTAAGTTTTCTAAGACACAAGTGATGACATAGATAAAAAATGGACATCGATAGAGCAAATCAGAAACCCTAGATAACTAGAATCATCTCTATTGTAAAGATACAGTTCCATAAGCAAAAGATCAGATTGACCGTTCTTTAGTTTCCCCAATTCCCATCACAACCACCATCGCCTCTTGAGTAGCTAGATCCACCATCATATCCCCAACCTCTCCCTCCACCACCACCATGGTTGTAACCTTTGTCACTTTTCTCGCCTCCATAACTGCCACTACTCTGACCGCCACATCCATATCCACCAACACCTCAAGATACCCCATCACCACTGTGATAACTGCCACTTCCTACTAAATTGCCACCGCCAAATGTAGACTAAGCCTGGTTGACGGTGATGTTCCTACCATCAAGGTTCTGCCCATTCTTAGGGTTTAGGTTTAGGTTTAGGTTTATTGCATTTTAGGGTTTAAGTTTATTTTATAATTTATGTAGTTACTTTAGGTTTAGGTTTATTTTTTGGGGTTTAGGGTTTAGGGTTTAGGGTTAGGGTTTAGGGTTTAGGGTTTAGGGCTTAGGGTTAGGGTTTAGGGTTTAGGGTTTAGGGTATTTTAGGGTTTAGGTTTTAGGGTTTAGGGTTTAGGGTTTAGGGTTTAAGGTTTTATTTTTTAAATTATGTAAACCAGTAGGTTTAGGTTTATTTAGTATATTTAGTTTATTTTTTATTTTTACTTAGGTTTATTTTTTATTTTTATTTAGTTTAGTTTATTTATTTTAGGTTTAATTATTTTAGTTTAAGTTTTCTATTTTTGTTTATTTTTTAGGTTTAGGTTTATGTTTTGGTTTATTTTTTAGTTGAGTTTTATTTTTATTTTATTCTTGAGGTTTAGGATTTATTCTTTATTTTTTGGTTTAGGATTAGGTTTTTTTTTTAGTTTTTTTGGTTTAGGTTTTAGGTTTTTATTTTAAGTTTATTTTTAGGTTTTGTTTTTTAGTTTGGGTTTAGGTTTATTTTTAGTTTAATTTATTTCACTTAGTTTAGGTTTAGGTTTAGGTTTAGTTTATTTTATGTTTAGGTTTAGGTTTTATATATTTTAGTTTAGTTTATTTTAGTTTAGGTTCAAGTTTATTTTATTTTATTTATTTTATGTTTAGTTTTTTTAGTTTAGGGTTTAGGTTTTATTTTTTTATTTATTTTAGGTTTAGGTTTTATTTAGTTTTATTTTATTTTATTTTGTGTTGATTTTATTTTTTTTATTTTATGCTTAGTTTTAGTTTATTCAAGTTTTTAATCTTAAGTTTATTTAATTTTTTGGTTTAGTTTATTTTTATTATTTTATTTTATTTTATTTTTAGGTTTAGGTTTAGGTTTTTATTTAGGTTTATTTTATCTTATTTTTTATTTTATTTAGGTTTAGGTTTATTAATTTATTTTATTTTATTTATAAGTTTTATATAAGCTATTAGGGTTTAAGGTTTAGTTTAGTTTAGGGTTTAGGGTTTAGGGTTTAGGGTTTTAGGATTTAGGGTTTTAGGGTTTAGGGTTTTAGGGTTTAGGCTTTAGGGTTAATATTTAGGGTTTAGGGTTTAGGGTTTAGTGTTTAAGCTTTAGGGTTTAGGTTTTTAGGGTTTAGAGTTTATGGTTTAGGGTTTAGGGTTAACTTTGAGTTTAAAATTAGTTTAGGGGTTAGAGTTTAGGGTTTAAGGTTTAGGGTTTTTAGGGTTTAGGTTAGTTTAGAGCTTAGGCTTTTGGGTTTTAGTGTTTATGGTTTAGGGTTTTAGGTTTAAGTTAGGGTTAGGGTTTATGGTTTAGTATTTAAGGTTTAGGGTCTAGGGTTTAGGATTTAGGGTTGTAGGTTTAGGGTTTAGGATTTTTTTTTCTTTTAAAATTTAAGTAAACCTATAGGTTTAGGTTTATTTAAATTATTTAGTTTTTTATTTATTTATTTTATTTTATTTTATTTTTATTTATGTTAATTTTTTATTTTGTTTAATTTATTTATTTTAGTTTAAGTTTTTTATTTTAGTTAATTTTTTGGTTTAGAATTAGGTTTATGTTTATTTTTTAGATAAGTATTTTTTATTTTATTATTTAGGTTTAGGTTTTATTTTTTTTTAGTTTTAGGTTTAGGTTTTTATTTTATTTTTTTAAGTTTGGGTTTTAGGTTTTTATTTGAGGTTAATTTTTAGTTTTATTAAGGTTTAGGGTCTAGGGTTTAAGGCTAGCCTATAATTTAGGGTTTTTAGGGGATTGAGTTAGTTTAGAGCTTAGGGTTTAGGGTTTTAGGGTTTTGGGTTTAGGGTTAAGGTTAGGGTTTAGGGTTGCAGGTTTTTGATTTAGCATTTAGTTTTTTTTTGAATAAATTTAAGTGAACCTGTGGGTTTAGGTTTATTTAGTTTTTGCAGTTTATTTTTTGTTTATTTTAGTTTATTTTATTTTTTATTTTTATTTTGGTTTTTTTATTTTTATTTAGTTTAATTAATTTATTTTAGGTTTATTTATTTAAGTTTAGGTTTTGAATTTTAGTTTATTTCTTAGGTTTAGATTTAGGTTTATGTTTATTTTTTAGATTAGTATTTTTTATTTCATTTTTTAGGTTTAAGTTCTATTTTTTTAGGTTTAGTTTTAGATTTTTATTTTCTTTTTTTAGGTTTAGGTTTTAGGTTTTTATTTGAGATTTACTTTTAGGTTTCATTAGGGGTTTAAGGTTAACTTAGGGTTTATGGTTAGTTTACGGGATATGGTTTAGGGTTTAAGGCTTAGGGTTTATGGTTTATGGTTTAGGATTTAAGGTTGTAGGTTTAGGGTTTAGGGTTTAGGGATTTTTTAAAAAAAAAAAAAATTAAGTGAACCTGTAGGTTTAGGTTTGTTTAGTTTATTTTATTTTTGTTGAGTGTAGTTTATTTATTTTAGGTCTAGTTATTTTAGTTTAGGTTTTTTATTTTAGTTTATTATTTAGGTTTACATTTAGGTTTATGTTTAGTTTTTATATTAATATTTTTTTTGTTCCGGTTTTATCTTTTATTTTTAGGTTTAGGTTTAGGATTTTATTCTATTTTTTAGGTTTAGGTTTTAGGTTCTAATTTTAGTTTTTATTTTTTAGTTTAGGTTTAGGTTTATTTTGGTTTATTTTTTATAGTTTAGGGCATAAGTTTAGGTTTAGGTTATATTTATTTAACTTAGATTAGTATTTATGTTTATTTTAATTTGATTGTTTTAGGTTTAGGTTTTTTTTTAGTTTATGGTTTTGTTTTATTTTATTTTATTTATTTAAGGTTTAGGTTTTTTTTAGTTTAGGGTTTAGGTTTTACTTCTTATTTATTTCTAAGTTTTATTTTTAGGTTTATTTTTTAGGTTTTTGTTTTTATTTAGTTTTTATTTTATTTTATTTTAGGTTTATTTTATTTTTATTTTATGTTTGGGTTTTATTTTATTTAGGTTTTTTATTTTTAGGTTTATTTTATTATTTTATTTTATTTTAGGTTTTTATTTATTTTATTTTAGTTTAGTTTTTATTTTTTATGTTTTTTTATTTTTAGGTATATGTTTAGGTTTTGGTTTAGATTTTAGTTTAGGTTTTTATTATATTATTTTATTTTATTTAAGTTTAATTTTTATTTATTTATTTTATTTTTTGGTTTTTTTAGTTTAAGTTTAAATTTTTAGGTTTTTAGGTTTTAATGGTTTAAGGTTTAGGGTTTAGGGTTTAGGGTTTTAGGGTTTATGGTTTAGGTTTAGGGTTTAGGGTTTAGGGGTTTATTTAGGGTTTTAGGGTTTAGGGTTTAGGGTTTAGGGTTTAGGGATTTAAGTTTAGGGTTTAAGGTTAGTTTTAAGGTTTAGGGTTAGGATTTAGGGTTAAGCTTAGGATTTTTTATTTTATTTTATATTTATTTTATTCAAGGTTTAGGCTTTAGGGTTTAGTGTTTAGGGTTTTTTAGGGTTTAGGTTTAGGGTTTGGGGTTTAGGGTTGTAGATTTAAGGTTTAGGGTTTAGTGTTTAGGGTTTTTTAGGGTTTAGGGTTTAGGGTTTAGGTTTATTTTATTTATTTATTTTAGTTTATTTTATTTCTTATTTTTATTTAGGTTTATTTTTTTATTTTTATTTAGTTTAGTTTATTTTTTTAGGTTTATTTATTTTAGTTTAGGTTTTTTATTTTAGTTTATTTTTTTGTTTAGGTTTAGGCTTTTTATTTATTTTAGTTTAGTTTTTTTATTTTTTAAGTTTAGTTTTATTCTTTTTTAAGTTTAGGTTTTGGTTATTATTATTTTTTTAGGTTTAGGTTTTAGGTTTTAATTTGAGGTTTATTTTAAGTTTATTAGGTTTAGTTTAGGGTTTAGGGAGCTTTAGAGTTAGTTTAGTTAGGGGTTTAGGTTTAGCTTTGGGTTTAGGTTAGTTTAGAGCTTAGGTTTAGGTTTAGTTTAGGTTTTGGTTTTGGGTTTAGGGTTTATGGTTTAGGGTTTAGTTTAGGGGTTTAGGGTTTAGGTTTATTCAGTTTAGAACTTTAGGGTTTAGAGTTTAGGGTTTAGGGTTTCGAGTTTAGGGTTTGGGTTAGGGGTTAGGGTTTAGGGTTTAGGGTTTAGGATTTAGGGTTTAGGATTTAGTGTTTAAGGTTTAGGGTTTATTTTTTAAGGTTTTTTTTTTAAAAAAATTAAGTAAATTGGTAGGTTTATGTTTAATTAGTTTATTTTTTATTTATTTTAGTTTCTTTTATTTTTTTTATTTTATTTAGTTTAGTTTATTAATTTTAAGTTTATTTATTTTAGTTTAGGTTTTTTATTTTAATTTATTTTTTAGTTTTAGGCTTAGGTTTATGTTTATTTTTAGTTTACATTTATTTTTATTTTATTTTTATTTTGTTTAGGTTTTATTTTTTATTTTTATGTTTAGGTTTTAAGTTTTTATTTGAGGTTTATTTTTAAGTTTTATTACGGTTTAAGGTTTAAGGTTTAGGGTTTAGGTTTAGCTTAGGGTATAGGGTTAGTTTAGAGGTTAGGGTTTTTAGGGTTTAGGATTTAGGGTTTAGGGTTTTAGGGTTTAAAATTTAGTGTTTCGAGTTTAGGGGTAGGGTTAGGGTTTAGGGTTTAGGGTTTAATGTTTAGGATTTAGGGTTGTCGGGTTTAAGGTTTTAGGGTTTAAAGTTTAGTGTAAACCTATAGATTTATGTTTATTTAGTTAATTTTGTTTATTTTTTATTTATTTTAGTTTAGTTTATTTTTTATTTTTATTTAGGTTTTCTAATTTTTATATAGTTTAGGTTATTTATTTTAGGTTTATTTATTTTAGTTAAGGTTTTTTATTTTAGTTTATTTTATAAGTTTAGATTTAGGTTTATGTTTATTTTTAGATTAATATTTCATTATTTGTTTTAGTTTTAAGTTTTATTTTTAATTATTAGGTTTAGGTTTCAGGTTTTATTATTATTTTTAAGATTAAGTTTAGGTATTTATTTTAGGTTTTCTTTTTTAGTTTAGGTTTATGTTTATTTTTAGTTTATTTTATTTTATTTAGTTTAGGGTTTATTTTCAGTTTATTTTAGGTTTAGGCTTTATTTATTTTAGTTTAGTTTATTTTAGTTTAGTCTATTTTAGTTTAGGTTTAGGTTTATTTTATTTTGTTAATTTTAAGTTTTTGTTTTTTTTAAGTTTAGGGTTTTTGTATTATTATTTTTTTAGGTTTTATTTTTATGTTAATTTTTTAGGTTTATGTTTTATTTATATTTCATTTTATATTATTTTTGGTTTATTTTATTTGTGTTTTACATTTGGGTTATATTTTATTTAGGTTTTTTATTTTTAAGTTTACCTTTTTTTTTAGTTTAGTTTAGGTTTTTAATTATTTTATTTTAGTTTAGTTGATTTTATTTTATTTTATTTTCATGTTTTGGTTTAGGTTTAGGTTTAGGTTTAAGTTTTAATTTAGATTTCTACTTTATTTCATTTTCATTATATTTTTTATTTTATTTATGTTTATGTTTTATTTATTTATTTTATTTTTAGGTTTCATTTGATTTAGGTATAGGTTTTTAGGTTTTTAGGATTTAGGGTTTATGGTTTAGGGTTTAGGGTTTGGGGTTTAGGGTTTAGATTTTAGGGTGTTAGGTTTTAGGGTTTAGGGTTTAGGGTTTAGGGTTTAGCATTTAGGATTTAGGGTTTAGGGGTTAGGGGTTAGGGTTTTAGGGTTTAGGGTTTAGGGTTTATGGTTTAGAATTCATGGTTTTTTTATTTTTTTATTTTCTTATTTAGGGTTTAAAATTTAGGGTTTAAGGATTATGGTTTTTTAAGGTTAAGGGTTTTTTTTTTGGGGAACCCCATATAAGGGGAATTTTATTGCCACAAAAAAAGGGTTATAAGGTCCTTAAAGGGGATAAACTCCAGAACTACTGCTCAAAGAGCTACAATCAGCCTAGGGAGTAAATCCCCTATCTAAGTACATCCAAAAGCAAAAGAAAAGAGTTAACCAAGCAAAAGATATAAATTGATTAACATATATAAGCAAATGAAGGATAAGGGTCAATGTTCTGCAGGATGTGAGAATGGATGACACAATGGAGTAACCTGCAAGAGAAAAAAAGGAAAAGCACATGCAAGATTGTAGACTGAAAGAAGTTAGAACAGTTAAAGTAATACAAAGAAAGTGGTAACTGAGAGCAGCAAATTTTGAGAATGGTAATAATAAAGAGGTGTGATAGAGGTGGCTCAGGCTCAATCACACCAAGTTGAAGCAGTGCAAATATGAGCATCAAACTTGTGAAAGGTTACATCACAAGAGCTACTACCAAACCAAAAGGAAAATCATCACAACCATCAAACAAACTGTATAGACCATTTGATGAAGATCTATTGAGCCATAATACACCGCAAACATAGGAAAAGCTATCTGAGTAGAAGAAAAGCGGAAAGAGAAAAGTGGGTAAGGGGATCACATGGAAATTATATGTCATCATATTAGGCTCCATGGCATGATAATCCCAACTCAAATGAAAGAGAGCCATCAATGTCGTCATCCGAATTTTAACGATTTAAAGGATTAATGAGACCCAAGAAGAGTCACAGAGGAAAAACAGAAATTACATTTGCAAACCACCAGCAAAGACAAGACCATGGAATTAACCCCATTTCAAGCCTAAAGGACAATAATAAATATACAGTCATGGTAAACAGTCTAGTAAGCAATTCAGGGTTATTTCCCAGAAAAGGATAACCAAAGAATGTAAGTAATGCAGCTCTTAACAACCTCTTTATTTCAAAATTAAGAAAGTAGCAATTATAAAGGGAAACAGCAAACCCCAATCCCAAATTACCACAGGAAATGGGAATACCACAACAGATAAGAAGAAATAGGTAAAGGACAGCTCCCCACCACAAATAGCTCTAATAAGAGACAATCAGAGATAACACCACAAGATTAGCTTGCTTATCATCATACTCAATAATCCAGTTCAGCCAATAGTAAAAGAATGTAAGTAATGTAGCTCTTAACGACCTCCTTGATTCAGAAATTAAAAAGTACCAAATATAAAAGGAAGCAGCATATCCCAAGCAAAAATAACCACAGGAAATGGGAGTACAGCAGCAGGTATGAAGAATCAGGTAAGGGGCATATCCCCACCACAAACAACTCAAATAAGTGGCAATCAGAGATAACACAACAGAAGCATCTTGTTTATCATTAAACTCAATAATCCAAGTCAGCCAACAGTCATGATAGTAATATCCAGCTAGTTGGCCATAAATCCCTCCATTGAGATTAAACAGTGCAAAGATTAAAATCAAGAGAGGCAAAAGCATAATCACAATGATCTGCACAAATCTAGCATAACCAAGAGGGAAAAAATAATAGCAGATGAAGTTAGCTGCATCCCTTATGTTAACAGCAAAAACACAAAAGCTAATAACCAGAATGTGCAAGAAACAACCAACAACCATAAAAACAACCTGCTGGATAAAGGACCCAAATCCAAAAGGATATAAGCAATAATACAATTATTACTATATAAAACACTATTAAAAGGTAGATAAGTAGAATGAAAGCGAAGGTAAAAAGATGATCAAAGAAAAAAGTCCCTCCGTAAAGATAATCAGTCAAATAAACCTGCATCCTCAAAAGTAAACCGATTAAGAAGTCCAATCTCAAAGGGATAGTAAAATAAATAACATCAAAATGACCCCACAACAGATGGACAACCCCAAGGAAAGATTCAAGATCCGCATCACCTAACCCCAAGATATAAAATAGCAGCAAGTTGGCCAAAAACCAACACAATCAAAAAAGAAAATACAAAAGTTAAATTCTAGATAGATAAGGAAAAGGCTTGGCCAAGACTAGTGGAAAAATAACAAAGAAGTGAAACCATACAGTCTGATTGAAAAAAAAAAATAGTTAGAAAATTAAAAGACCAGCAACAGCCAACAATCACAAAGATAGCCTGCTGAATAAAGGACCTGAAAATCCAAAAGCCAATAGTGGAGAACATAGAACAGTTAAAGCACCCATCATATAAAACTCCAATAAAAAATAAAGTAGAGAGATAGAGACAAAAGGGGATCAGAAGATAACCAAGAAAAAACCCTTCCGAAAGGGGTGATGCATGAAGCTAAACCCACAATCTCGTGGAAAGCATACAAAACCCAATAAGAAAGTCCAAACCGCAATGAGAAACAAAAATAAGAAAAAGTAGCCTCTCGTGTAGGGAAATCAGGTTAACCAAACCAATCAGCAAAACAACTCCAAAAGGACCCTGCAGAACAAAAAAGACAACCCCAGAAGTAGCAAGCTGGGCAAAGGAATCAATGAGCCAGTAGAGTCAACATCCAAGAGAATAAATAACAACTTGTTGGCCAAAAAACCACCCATTGCAAATAGACAAAATGAGGGTAGCCAAAGCAAACAGCAAAGAAACTCCAAAAGCAAATAGCAAAGCACAACAAGACAACCCCAGAATAGTTTGTCAACAAGGGATTCAATGTTCCGTAATCCACAACCAAGATAAAAATAACAAGAAGTTGGCCATAAAACCTCCCATTACAAATAGACAATACGTAAGCTAAGTCCTAAAGATAGGGAAATGATCAAAGCTAGCAAAAGTGGTGATCAACGTACCAATTGCTAACAAAAGAAACAAGCAACAAATAAAAAGCCAAAGATCCATTCAATAACCTCAAAAGTCCAATGAACAAGACAATCCAAAACCCCAGAAGCATATGCTAAATTCCAATTAAACAGTTGGATAATCACAGTGATGTGCCCAAATTTAACTGAGCCACAGGGGAAAGGACAATAAATGAGTTGATCAGCTGCAGCCCAGAAGCAAGCAGCAAAGAAGTTCAGAAGAATAACAGGCAATAAATAGCCAAAATCCATAAGGTTAACCTTCAAAGAGATCTTATTCCTTATAGGTAGGAAAGAGGAGGTAAGCATATTGCAAACCAATCCAAAGAGCAGCAATTAAAACATCAGGAGAGATATTGCATCCAACATAAGATACACCAGCAAGTAACATAGGTATAACATAGATTCCTAAGTGGTTCAAAGAAAAGTCATCTTTGATACTCAGCTGAACACAAAATATTATGCCAGCAGCTAATCCCACAGCATCAATAATATTGGAAGTCTAGAGATAATTCCAATCCTGGAGAGAAGGAGTTATAAAAGCAAGGCTAATGCAAGAGCTCTTCTTACAGGATGTGGAGATAAAGATATGAAACATAGTGGAGGAAACAACCATAATAAGGAGATGAATATCAGTTAAAATAGCTATAAAGATATGCAGAGGTATAATTGTTAAACAATGAGGCAAGGATCCCATAATATAATTCCAGGAAAGGGTTAGAAATCTATCCTTGCTGATCATAGAGTACAATATCAACAAATAAAGCATTAAATAATATATCTCCCTACAGCAAACAATGAACACTTTATCATCATTGACAGTAAAACCCCAATCAAGGTTGGGGTAAGTAAACCAACAGCTGACATCACACAGCTCAGCAAATGGCCAGCAAGGAGTAAAAGGGTGATGCATCAGCAAATTCCAAATGAACAACAACACTTTATTATTGAAAGTAGCAGAAATAGGAAGGCCCCAATTAGAATTAATGCAATTAAACCAACAGCACATGCCACAAAAATCAACAGAAAAACACTAAGGGATAGCTGGATGAAGGATCAGCAAATACCAAGAAAACAACAACACTGAATAGAAAGTGATCATGCAGTTAAACAGGAATTGAGACAGATCAAGCCAGAGCTTAGATTACTTTCTGAGATAAGGGAGCCCAGTATTGTCTAGATTAACCAAGCCACACAAATGTTTAAGAAGAGTTATTTGATCAAAGAAGTTTATACCATCCAATCTAGCACCCAGATTGGCAAGGTAATCAGTACATGCATTACCCTCATGCCATACATGAGTGATTCTAAAATTAAGTTGGGTAAGGAGAGCTCTAGTTTGCTTGAGAAGGTAGTACAATTCAGTGTTGCTCATTTTGGTGGAAGTCAAAAGGTCAATCAGCAGGAGGGCATCCACCTCAATCCAAATATTGAGCCAACCATTTTGAAAGCAAATCTGGAGAGCTTTGTACACTACCATAAGCTCAGCAAATGGAACAGAGCAAGAAGCAAGGGGGTAGGCAAAAGCACATAGGACTTTACAATTAAGATTTCTGAAAATGCCACCACAGCCTGAACCTTTATGAGAGATAGAGTCATCAGTGTTAATTTTAATAGTATTATCAAGAGGTTTTACCGAATAGACAATCTTGTCATTTTACAAGAGGGTTGATCCAATAAGTTAAAACCTAGTTTATTTGCCACAAATTTACAACCTTTGAATTGTTTGTATTTAATGAGATTAGCATTGAACATGTCTCGAATTTTGTTTTTAATTCTAGCAATTATCCTCATGTGATTCATAGGGATCCCATGATGTTTTGCATCATTTTTGTCCATCCATATGAACCAAATAAGAGTGATAGCAGTTATGACTTTAATGTGACCTTTAATAGTATTGTCAAAATAAACTTCAAGAAGTTGATATAAAGTTAAGGAGCCATTAAAAATGATAATGTTAAAGAGGTCATCATACCAAACTAAAGTTTAGAAGCAATGGCCTCGTTAACAAAAACATGGTTAACATTCTCAATGTGAAAGCAGCATTGGCATTTTGAAGGTAATTGAAAGCCTTTACCCCACAACAAGGAATCAACATGGATGATGTTTTTTAGAATACGCCAAGTAAGAACAGAATAGGAAGTAGGGATAGTGTTATTCCATAGTTTGAGAAACACATTGGAAGAATCATGAGTTTCTTTAATGTGAATCCAAACATTTTTAAAGTTGAAATCACCATTATGTGAGAGCTTAAAAGGATCTGGTCTTGATTGGTAGGAATGATAGGAATAGTAGTAAGCTTGTTTAAGAGAAAGGAAGGAATATAATCAATAAGCTTACTATTATTCCACATATTATTCTGCTAGAAAGAATTCACTTCAATAGTAGTGGAATGGGTGGAAAGTAAGTCGTCAATGGACCCACATCCAGTCTAGTTATCTTGCCAAAAGAAGGAGGATCCAGACTTAATCCCCTAAAAAATTAAGGATTCTGCATCCCATTTGACAGAACAAAGTCTTTTCCAAACAGGAAAGTCTCCTACTTTATAGGGACAAACGTGGGGGGTGCTTACCCTAGTAATATTTAGCAGTCATGAAATTAGCCCAAAGACTATTGTTACTCTTAAAATTTCACCAAAGATTATAGGAAAAGGCAGTGATAGCTTATTTGATTGGCTTACATCCAAGGCCACCTTCACCTTGGGTGCCACAACTTTTAAACCAAGAGGTCCAGTGCATTCTTTTAGAGGAGTTATTAGAGCCCCAGAAAAATTTGTTAATGAGGCACTCAATTCTGTTAATGATAGAAATGTCCGGCACAATGGTTTGGAGGAGATATAAAGGCATGGAGTTAAGAGTGCTCTTAATCAAAGTGAGCCTACCATCAAAAGAGAGTAAATGGAATTCCCAAATAGAAATTTTATTTGAGATTTTCTAGATTGGATCATAAAAAAGATGAGATCTTTTCTGACCTTTAAAAAGCAGAGCCCCAAGATAATTAATGGGAAGTTGATGTTGCTGTAACTTAGTGATTCTCAAGATTTGATTGATCCTATTAGAAGGGATTTTAGCTGAAGGAATTAAACAGCATTTTCCTTCATTGAGAAAGAGACCACTTTCATTGCCAAATTTATTTAGAAGGCTCTTAATAGTTTTAATTGAATAGAGGCATTGTAAAATATTATAAAGTCATCAAAAAACTAAGATGAAAGACGAAGACCACCTTTAGTTTTAAAAAATATGGAAGGATTTTTGTAGAAAAGATCATTCAGCTCTAAAAGATATTCAACAGCAATAATAAAAAGAGAGGGTGAAAGGGGGTCTCCTTATCTCAAGATAAGCCTCAAAGTAAAGAAACCAAGGGACTCACCATTCATGATAACAGAGAACTAAACATTGGTAATACAATTTTTGATGAGGTGGATGAAATTATCAGAAAACCCAAACAAATGGAAAATTTGAAAGAGGAAATCCCAAGAGAGGTTATCAAAAGCTTTAGAGATGTCCAGTTTGAAGAGGATGTTGCCACCTCTGATAGGAACATCAAGGTCATGAACCAGCTCTTGGGCTAGAAGGATATTGTCGGATATAGCTCTACTTTTAACAAAGCCAGTTTGGTTAGGAGAAAAAATTTTAGGGAGAAGCAGACTTATCCTATTATTAATTAATTTAACAATGAGTTTTTGAAAGAGGGTGCAAAGGCTGATAGGTCAAAAATGTCCCCAAGTATTAGGATTATTAGTTTTGGGAATGAGAATAATGGAAATGCTAGAAAAGTTTCTAGGTAAAGAGTTTCCATCAAAGAAATCAACAACATCATCAACAAGGTCAGACTTAATAATAGGCCAACAATGCTGAAAGAAATGAGTCGTAGCCGAACAGTCGTTCATGCTATCGAGTACTACTAATCTCAATTTTCATAGGATGCAAAGTGAGTAAATGGTTTTCATCATTAGTAATCATAGAGGGGATCAAGTGAGAGGGGTTCTAAGGAAGGGTTGTTGTTTAATAAATTTTGAAAATGTTGTATGATAGAATCTTTAATTTCATTATTATCATTGATCCAGCTACCATTAATATTTTTGATTTTTTGAATAGAGTTTAAGGCTTTCCTTTTTTTTGAAAAGAGCATGGAAATACCTTATATTTATGTCACCATCAGCAATATGTTTGCTAGTGGCCTTTTTGCCACTAGTAGGTTTCCTCCATATTCTGATAATTAATCAAGTTATCTTTAGTAGTGTTCAACTCATAAAGCTTACTAGTCGTAACACAAAGATCTTCAAGGGAGCAAACTAATTGTTCCATATTTTTTAGATTGGCAAAAAGATTTTTAAAATGGTGCTTGTTCCACCAATTTAGGTTTTGTTTTAGTCTTTTAAGCTTAAGCCAAAGCTGAATCATGCCTTTAAGGGAATTGTCTGGGTGAATAGGGGCCATCCAATTAGTGGAAATAACATTAAAGAAATCAATATGTTGGGTCCACATATTTTGGAATCTAATAGGAGTGGGGGAGTATATAGTACTGGAAGGAGTTTTGATGGAGATCAATAGCGGAGCATGGTCAGACAAAGTTTTGCTCAAATGCTCAATAGAAGTGAGGGGCCATTAATTGATCCTAAGGGAATTAAAGAGGGTCCTATCAAGCCGCTGCCAGAGTCTAGAGTTATGCCACGTATAGTCAGAGCCAGAAAAACCAATATCAATCAAATTGCAATCGAGAATCATATTAGAAAAAACTTCAATGGAGTGGATGTTAGGAGAGAAATCTCCCCTACTTTCCAAGGAAGCAATAATAGTGTTGAAATCACCCCCAACCAACCAGGGTTTATTGACCGAGGAGGCGAAAGTTCTTAATTGATCCCAAAGGATGTTCCTACCAGCTCTATTACAAGATGCATAGATAAAGGAACTAAGAGCAGAAAATTCACCCAATGAGATTTGAATATTAACCAATTGTTGGAGATCATCAAGGATAGAAATGTTGAATAAATTATTCCAAAAACACCAAATTTTATTACTAATATTATAAATGAAATTTTGAAAGCCTAGTGTTCTAGCAACATGGGTAATCTTAGAAGAGTGAATGAATGGCTCAATAATAATAAGTAAAGCTATTTTATGAGTATGACAAAGGCTTCTAATACGATTGCGGACAGTGAGAGACCCAATACCCCGAACATTCCAAATAAGAAAATTGATCATAATAAGTTGAAAAAAAGAGAAGAGATAACTAAAAAAATAAAAAATAAGAAGAAGAGAAACATGAAACAATTATTTATGGGAAGTTAGGGAAGATAGAGTGGTTCTAGTGGAGCTATTAGTGAAGATTCTAGGTAAGGGATTTTTTTTAATAACAGTTTGAAAAGGCCTATCTATGTCCAAAGTATCTCCATCTAAAAGGGAGGGATTTGTGATATTCAGAATAGGACCAGTATCTATCAAAGCATTCCTAATGGTGATTTCCCCTTCTTTGGTATCAAAGTTAGGTTGAGATATTGGGTTAGCATGTGTATCACTCTGTAGGGTAATGGAAGGAGAGGTTGTGGCACCATTAATAGCACAAAATTCATTTTCATTTCCATGAGTACTATTCAGATTTTGATCCGTCACCAAATTATCAAAATTTTTTAGATTAATTCCAGAATTAGTTTTGAGATTTTGATCCAACTTGAGGTTCCCATTCAAATCACCATTATGATTCATATGAGTCAAGGGATTATCTTGAGATGCCAAGTTATTACAAGTAGAAGCAATGTTAGGTAAGTTATCATTAGTTTCCTCACAAACCTCAATGTCATTATTTTTATCAAGCTCAGATTGTTCTCCAATAGGCAAATCTGTAGGTAATAAAGGAGAGGGGATAAGAGGGTGAGTTCCATTTTGAGTAACTTTAGGCACATAAGAGAACTTATTGTTTTTTTCATTTGTTAGAGAGGGATTAGGATCCGACAATTTTTTCTTTTTAAGATTAGGTTGTAACACAAAGCATTCAGAGTGATCATGACCATGGATCTTACAATGTGTGCAAAAAATAGGGAAATTTTTAAATTCCACTTTTTGATTATAGCCAAATTTTTTTGAACCGATCCAAACTTCTTTAGGGTATTTTTTGGTAATATCAATCTCAACCAAAATACGAGCAACTGATGGCCATGATCTCATCTGGGTTTGATCTATTTGAAGGGCCAACCAAAGAGAGCCCCAACCACAAATAGGACTTGATGGGTAACGTAATGTATCCTCATGTTTGGAAAAAGCTACATAAAGGAACAATTGGGGATTCCTCTTTGACATCAAATAGAGGAGACCATTTCAAATGCCTCATTTGATAATTGTACACAAAGTAAGAGCGATGAGCAAAGACTCTTGAGTAGTCTAAATCATTTGATAGCTGAATAAGGATATGTCTAGGATCAATCAATCCGATAATAAATACACCCGAGAGCTTTAGGCTATGAAATAAGGATCGGACGCTTTCAAGAGTCGGGTGATGCAATGAAAATTTACTAACTAATGAAAATTCAAAGGGATTCGCCAGCTTTTCTACATCAAGATCCGAGCACATTACAGCCGGCATTCCACGAAAAGAAGTTGAGATTAAATTGACTGAAGCATTAGAGCAAGTGTTCTTACCAGATAAAGCATCCTTGAAGGACTTAACAGTAGGTGCAGTAACGGCTGGAGTCAGATCGATATTACTATAAAAATAGAAAGCCTTATCCAATGCCTCCAAGTTTGAAGAGCTTGATTGCACGGAAAGCGGTGCTTCCACCATTATAAGATCAAGGAAAACTCACATAAGCAACCAACCGAGAGCAGAAATCCAGAAGGAACGATCAGGAATGGTCAAAACATGGCCAAGCCGTAAGGAAAATGAGAGGGAACATGGAATCACCAGAGAGTGCTGCGATCGAGAGCAGGGAGGATGGGTTTAGGTTTATGGTTTAGGGTTTAGGGTTTGGGGTTTAGGGTTGTAGGTTTAGGGTTTAGGGTTCAGAGCTAGGGTTTAAGATTTGGGGTTCAGGGTTTTTTTTAATAATATGTAAATCGGTAGGCTTAGATTTATTAGTTTATTTTTTTTTATTTATTTTAGTTTATTTTATTTTACTTATTTAAGTTTATTTTGTTTTTTTATTTATTTTAGTTTCTTTATTTTAGTTCAAGTTTTTTATTTTAGTTTATTTTTTAGGTTTAGGTTTAGGTTTAGGTTTATGTAAATTTTTTAATTTAGTTTTATTTTTCTTTTATTTTTGTAGGTTTAGGTTTTATTTTTTATTTTTAGGTTTTGGTTTAGGTTTTTCTTCTATTTTTTTAGGTTTAGATTTAAGGTTTTTATTTGAAGTTTATTTTTAGGTTTTATTTTTTAGTTTCAGTTTAGATTTATTTTATTTAATATAGTTTATGTTTAGGTTTAGTTTATTTTAGCTTTAGGTTTAGGGTTTATTTATTTTAGTTTTGTTTATTTTAGTTTAGGTTTAGCTTTATTTTACTATTATTTTAGGTTTATGTTTTTTTTTTAGTTTAGGGTTTAGGGTCTTTGGTTTTTTTTAATAGAGAACAAATTCAGATTCAACATTTCTTATTTTTGATTTCAACAACCATGTAACACAATAAGTTTTATATGACATAAGTGATGAGATAAATCAAAAATGAGCACGCATAGAGCAAATCAAAAGCCCTAAATAACTTGAACCATCTTTTCTATAAAGACATAGTTCCATAAGCAGCAGATCGGATCAGCCATTCTTCAGTTTCTCTAGTTTCCATCAAAACCATCCAGGCCTCTCGAGTAGCTGGATCCACCATCATATCACCGATCTCTCCCCCTGCCACCACCAAGGCTATAACCTCCGTCCCTCCTCCTGCCTCCATAACCACCACTGCTTCGACCACCACCTTCATATCCACCAGCACCTATAGATCCGCCACCACCAATGCGATAACTGCTGCCTCCGTCTTCACCTCCACTTCTAGATCTAAACTAAGTTAGGTTTATGGTGATGTTCATGCCATTAAGGTTGTGCCCTTCTTAAGGTTTAGGATTAGGTTTAGGTTTATTAGGTTTTAGAGATTAGGTTAATTTTTTAATTTATTTAGTTACTTTATATTTAGGTTTAGGGTTTGGGGGTTAAAGGTTTAGGGTTTAGGGTTAGGGTTTAGGGTTTAGGGTTTAGGGTTTTAGGGTTTATGGTTTTAGGGTTTAGGGTTTAAGGTTATGGTTTAGGATTTTGGGTTTAAGGTTTAGGGTTGTAGGTTTAGGGTTATAATTTTTGGGTTTAGGGTTTAAGGTTTAGAATTTAGGATTTAAGTTTGAAGGGTTTTTTTTAAATTAAGTAAACCAATAGGTTTAAGTTTATTTAGTATATTTAGTTTACTTTATTTTTTATTTTTTTGTTTAATTTATTAATTTCAGTTTAGGTTTTTTATTTTAGTTTATTTTTTAGGTTTAGGTTTATTTTTTAATTGAGTTTTATTTTTATTTTATCTTTTAGGTTTACGTTTTATTTTTTTAGATTTATTATTAGGTTTAGGTTTTTATTTTATTTTTTTAGGCTTAGGTTTTAGGTTTTTATTTTAGGTTTATCTTTAGGTTTTATTTTTAGTTTAGGTTTAGGTTTATTTTTAATTTATTTTTTATTTTTTGTTTAGGTTTAGGTCTCAGTTTACTTTATCTTTTAGGATTAGGTTTTATTTATTGTAGTGTAGGTTTAGGTTTATTTTATTTTGTTCATTAAATTTTTATTTTAGGTTTAGGTTCTTTTTAGTTTAGAGTTTAGGTTTTATTATTTATTTATTTTTAGGTTTTATTTTTAGCTTTAGGTTTTTATTAATATTTTATTTTATTTTATTTTATTTTAGTTTTATTTTAGGTTTAGTTTATATTTTATTTAGGTTTTTTATTTTTACATTTATTTAATTTTAGTTTATTTACATTTTTAATTTTATTTTATTTTTAGGTTTAGGTTTAGGTTTTAATTTAGGTTTTTATATTATTAATTTTATTATATTTTGGTTTATGTTTTTTTTTTTTAACTTTTAGTTATTATTTAGTTTAAGTTTAGGTTTTTAGGTTTTTAGGGTTTAGGGTTTTGGCTTTAGGGTTTAGTGTTTTAAGGTTTAAGGTTTACACCCAGGGTGGTTCAGTTTAGGGTTTAGGCCTGGGTTTAGAGCCCAGGGTTTAGGGTTTAGGGTTTAGGGTAGTCTGGGTTTAGGGTTTTTTAGGTTAGGGTTTAGGGTTTAGGTCAGGCTTTATGGCAGCCTGGGTTAGTTGAGTTTAGGGTTTAGGTCAGTAGTTGGTGTTGTAAGTGCCCAGGTCATTAGGTCCAGCATTTAGGGCCTAGGATTTAGTGTAGGGCCCAGGGTTTAGGTTTTAGTGTTTAGGGTTTTAATCAAGCGCTTTGGTTTAGGTTTAATTTATTTATTTAAATTTTATTTATCTTTTTTAAAAAAATTTTCATTTTATTTAGGTTTATTTTTATTTAGTTTATTTTATTTATTAGCCTTGGTTTTATTTTAGTTTATCTTTATTTAGTTTATTTTATTATCTTTAGCTTTAGGTTTCTTTAAGGTTTAGTTTAGGTTTTATTTTAATTTTAAGTTTAGGTTTAGGTTTAATGAGTTTATTTTTAGTTATTAGGTGGGTCCCAGGTAGGATTGTGGGCCCAGGTCAGGTCCATGGTCACCAGGGCCTGTCACAGGTCAGTGAGCCCAGGCTCAGTGGTCAGAGCCTGAGAGGAGAGTTTAGGGTTTAGGTTTAGGGTTTATAGAGGGTTTAGGGCCCAGGGAGGTGGTCAGCTTTGGGTCAGTGGTTCCCAGGGTTTAGGGTTTGTGGTGAGCAAGTTTAGGGTCAGGGTTTAGGGTTTATGTAGGGTTTAGGGTTTAGGGTTTAGGATTTAGTGTTTAGGGTTTAGGGTTTAGTGTTTGGCTGCCTTTTAAAAACAAGCAAATGGTAGGATCAGTTTATTTAGTTTATTTTATTTTTCATTTTTATTAAGGTTTAATTTTATTTTTATTTAGTTTAGTTTATTAATTTTAGGTTAATTTATTTTAGTTTAAGTTTTTTATTTTAATCCATTTTTAGGTTTAGGTTTATGTTTATTTTTTTAGTTTAGTTTTATTTTTATTTTATTTATTTATTTTTAGGTTTTATTTTTTATTTTTAGGTTTATGTTTACATTTTTATTTTATTTTTTTAGGATTAGGTTTTAGGTATTTATTTGAGGTTTATTTTTAGGTTTTATTTGGGTTTTAGGGTTTAGGGTTTGCTTAGGGTATACGATTAATTTAGGGGTTAGAGGTTAGGGTTTAGGGTTTAGGGTTTAGGGTTAATTTAGAGCTTAGGGATTAGGATTTTAGTGTTTAAAGTTTAGGGTTAGGATTAGGGTTTAGGTCTTAGGGTTTAGGGTTTAGGGTTTAGGGTTTAGGGTTTAGGGTTTTTTTTAAAAAAAATTTAAGTAAACCAGTAGGTTTATGTTTATTAAATTTTTTTGTTATTTATTTTAATTTAATTTAATTTTTTTAATTTAGGTTTATTTTTTTATTTTTATTTAGTTCAGTTTATTTATTTTAGGTTTATTTACTTTAGTTAAGGTTTTTTTAGTTTAGTTCATTTTTTAGGTTTAGATTTAGGTTTATGTTTATTTTTAAGATTAGTATTTTATTATTTTATTATTTTTTAGTTTTAGGTTTTATTTTTTATTTGTAGGTTTTTGATTTTATTTTATTTTTTTAGGTTTAGGTTTCAGGTTTTTTAGGTTTATTTTTAGGTTTTATTTTTTAGTTTAGGTTTAGGTTTATTTTTAGTTTATTTTATTTTATTTAGTATAGGGTTTAGGTTTAGTTTATTTTAGGTTTAAGTTTATATATTTTAGTTTAGGTTTAGGTTTATTTTTTTTGTTAATTTTGAGTTTTGGTTTTTTTTTAGTATAGGATTTTGGTATTATTTTTTATTTTTTATAGGTTTTATTTTTATTTAGTTTTTATTTTATATTATTTTAGGTTTATTTTATTTTTATTTTACGTTTGGGTTATATTTTATTTAGGATTTTTATTTTTTTGGGTTTATTTTTTTAGTTTAGTTTAGGTTTTTAGTTATTTATTTTAGCTTAGCTTTTATTTTTTATTTTATTTTTTTAAGGTTTATGTTTAGGTTTAGGTTTAGGTTTTAGTTTAGATTTTCATTTTATTTTATTTTTATTATATTTATGATTAGGTTTTTTAATTTATTTTATTTTTAGGTTTTATTTGATTTAGATGTAGGTTTTTAGGTTTTTAGGGTTTATGGTTTAGTGTTTAGGGTTTAAGGTTTGGGGTTTAAGGTTTAGGGTTTAGGGTTGTAGGTTTTAGGGTTTGAGGTTTAGGGTTTAATTATTAATTTTTACATTTTAGGGTTTAGGGTAGGGTTTTAGGGTTTAGGGTTTAGGGTTTAGGGTTGTAGGTTTAGGGTTAAGGGTTAAGGGTTTAGGGTTTAGGGTTAAGGTTTTTTTTTTTTATTTTTTAGGGTTTACGCTTTAGGGTTTAGGGTTTAGGGTTTTTTAGGGTTTAGGGTTTAGGGTTTGGGGTTTAGGGTTGTAGGTTTAGGGTTTAGGGTTTAGACTTTAGGGTTTAGGATTTGGGGTTCAGGATTTTTTTAATATTAAGTAAACCGAGAGGCTTAGGATTTTTAAATTTATTTTTGATTTATTTTTGTTTATTTTATTTTTTATTTTTTTTAGGTTTATTTTGTATTTTTATTTAGTTTAATTTATTTATTTTAGGTTAAATTATTTTAATTTAGGTTTTTTTTTAGTTTATTTTTTTAGGTTTAGGTTTATGTAAATTTTTTTAGTTTAGTTTTATTTTTATTTTATTTTTGTAGGATTAGATTTTATTTTTTATTTTTATGTTTTGGTTTAGTATTTATTTTATTTTTTTAGGTTGAGGTTTTATGTTTTTATTTGAGGTTTATTTTAGGTTTATTTTAAGTTTATTTTACTTTATCTAGTTTATGTTTGGGTTTAGTATATTGTAGGTTTAGGTTTAGGTTTTATTTATTTTAGTTTTGTTTATTTTAGTGTAGGTTTAGGTTTATTTTATTTTTACTTTAGGTTTAGGTTTTCTTTTAGTTTAAGGTTGAGGGTCTTTAATTTACTTTTTAAACAGAGAACAAATTCAGATTCAATATTTCTTCTTTTCGATTTCATCAACTAAGTAACACACTAAGTTTTCTAGACACAAGATGACATAGATCAAAAATGAGCATGCATAGAGCAAATCAAAACCTTAGATAACTAGAAAGTCTCTCTATATAAAGGCAGTTCCATAAGCAGTGGTCGGATGGCCATTCTTCAATTTCTCCAGTGTCCATCAGAACCACCATCATATCCCCAATCTCTCCCTCCGCCACCACCAAGGTTGTAACCTCCGTTGCTCCTCCTACCTCCAAAACCACCACTGCTTTGACCACCACCTCCATATCCACCCTGGATCCACCACCATTGTGATATAGCGCCACCTCGCCTTCACCTCCACTTAGATTTAAGCGAGTCATGTTAGTGATGTTCATGCCATCAAGGTTCTGCCCATTCTCATGGTTTAGGATTAGGTTTAGGTTTGTTAGGTTTTAGAGATTAGATTTATTTTTAATTTATTTAGTTACATTAGGTTTAGGTTTTGGGTTTGAGGTTTAGGGTTTAGGGTTTAGGGTTAGGGTTTAGAGTTTAGGGTTTAGGGTTTAGCATTTATACTTTAGGGTTTAGGGTTTAAAGTTAGGGGTTAGGATTTACAGTTTTTGGTTTTTCAGGGTTTAGGGTTGTAGGTTTAGAGTCGTAGGTTTAAGGTTTAGGATTTCAGATTTAGAGTATAGGATTTAGGTTTGAAGGGTTTATTTTTTGTTTAGGATTAGGTTTAATTTTAGTTTATTTTATTTTGTTTTGTTTAGGTTTAAGTTTAGGTTTACTTTATTTTGGTTTAGGTATAGGTTTTATTTATTTTAGTGTAGGTTTAGGTTTATTTTATTTTGTTTATTAAATTTTTATTTTAGGTTTATTTTTTTTTAGTTTAGGGTTTAAGTTATATTTTTTATTTAATTTTTAGGTTTTATTTTTAGGTTTATCTTTTATGTTTAGGTTTTTATTTAGATTTTATTTTATTTTATTTTAGGTTTATTTTGCATTTAGTTTATATTTTATTTAGGTGTTTTATTTTTACATTTATTTTATTTGTGTTTATTTACATTTTTTATTTTATTTTACTTTTAGGTTTAGGTTTAGGTTTTTATATTATTAATTTTATTTTATTTTGGTTTATGTTTTTTAATTTATTTTTTTTATTTTTTATTTAGTTTAGGTTTAGGTTTTTAGGGTTTAGGGTTGGGCTTTAAGGTTTAGGGTTTATAGTTTTAGGGTTTAGGGTTTTAGGGTTTAGGGTTTAGGGTTTGGGTATAGAGTTTAGGGTTTAGGGTTTATGGTTTAGAGTTTAGTATTTAGGCTTTAGGGTTTAGGGTTTTTAGGTTTTAGGGTTTAAGATTGGTTTAGGGTTTAGAGTTTAGTCTTTAGGCTTTAGGCTTTAGGGTTTTTATGGTTTTGGGTTAGTTTAGAGTTTAGGGTTTCGGGTTTAAGGTTGTAGTTAGGGTTGTAAGTTTAGGGTTTAGTGTTTAGTGTTGGTTTTAGGGTCTAGCATTTTGGGTTTAGGGCTTAGGATTTAGGGTTTAGGGTTTAGGGTTTAGTGTTTTGGTTTTTTTTAATTAAGTAAGCTAGTAGGTTTAGGTTTATTTTATTTATTTACTTTATTTTTTATTTATTTTATGTTATTATATTTTTTATTTTAATTTAGGTTTATTTTATAATTTAGTTTAGTTTATTTATTTTAGGTTTATTTATTTTAGTTTAGGTATTTTATTTTAGTTTATTTTTACATTTAAGTTTAGGTTTAGGTTTATGTTTATTTTTTAGTTCAATTTTTTTTTAACTTTAGGTTTTATTTTATATTTTTAGGTTTAGGTTTAGGTATTTATTTTATTTTTTTAAGTTTAGGTTTTTGGTTTTAATTTGAGGTTTATTTTAGTTTTTGGTTTAAGGTTTAGGGTTTAGTGTTTGTGTTTAGGGTTTAGATTTAGGGTTTAGATTATGGTTAGCAGGTTTAGTGGTTTAGGGTTAGGTTTAGGCTTTAGGCTTTAGGGTTTGAGGTTTTAAGGTTTAGGGTTAGTTTAGAACTGATGGTTTAGGGTTTCAGGGTTTTGGGTTTAGGGTTTAGGTTTAAGGTTTATGGTTTAGGGTTTCAAGCTTAGGGTTTAGTCTTTAGGCTTTAGGGTTTAGGGTTTTTAGGGTTTAGGGTTTAGGGTTTAGGGTTAGTTTAGAGCTTAGGTTTAAGGTTTCAGGGTTTTGGGTTTAGGGTTTTGTGTTTAAGGTTAGGGTTAGGGTTTAAGTTAGTTTGATTTAGGGTTTAGGGATTTAGTTTTAGGGTTTAGGTTTTAATTAAGGTTTTTTTTAAAAAAAGTAAAGTAGGTTTAGGTTTATTTATTTATTTTATTTTTTATTTTTATTTAGGTTTATTTTTATTTTTATTTAGTTTAGTTTATTCATTTTAGGTTCATTTATTTTAGTTTAGGTTTTTTATTTTGATTTATTTTTAGGTTTAAGTTTAGGATTATGTTTATTTTTTAGTTTAGTTTTATTTTTATTTTATTTTTTATGTTTGGGATTTATTTTTTATTTCTAGGTTTAGGTTTATGTTTTTATTTTATTATTTTAGGTTTAAGTTTTAGCTATTTATTTGAGATTTATTTTTAGGTTTTGTTAGGGTTTAGGGTTAGGGTTAGGGTTTAGGTTTTAGGGATTAGGGTTTAGGGTTTAAGATTTAGGGTTGTAGGTTTAGGGTTTAGGGTTTAGGGTTTAAGATTTTTTTTAAAATTTAAGTAAACCTGTAGGTTTGTGTTTATTTAGTTTATTTATTATTTATTTAGATTAGTATTTTTTTATTTTTTTATTTTTTAGTTTTATGTTTTATTTTTTATTTTAGGTTTATGTTTAGGATTTTATTTTGTTTTTTAGGTTTAGGTTTTAGGTTTTTTATTTTAGTTTATTTTTTAGTTTAGGTTTATGTTTATTTTAAGTTTATTTTATTTTATTTAGTTTATGGTTTAGGTTTAGATTTTATTATGTTTATTTTTTAGTTTAGTTTATTTTAGTTTTGTTTAGGTTTATTTTATTTTTTAATTTTGAGTTTAGTTTTTTTAGTTTAGGTTTGGTTTATTTTTTATTTTTTTAGGTTTATTTATTTAGTTTTTTTATTTTATATTATTTAAGTTTATTTTATTTTTATTTTTGGGTTATTATTTTGGTTTTTATTTTAGTTTATTTTTAGTTTAGTTTTTTTAGTTTTTTATTTATTTTATTTTAGTTAGTTTTTTATTTTTTTTTATTTTATTTTATTTTTAGGTTTAAGTTTAGGTTTTAGTTTAGGATTTTATTTAATTTTATTTTTTATTTTTTTTTATGTTTAGGTTTATTTATTTATTTTTTTTTCTATTTTAGTTTATTTAGGTTTAGGTTTTATGTTTTAGGTTTAAGGTTTAGTTTTAGGGTTTAGGTTTAGGGTTTAGGTTTTTTTTTTTTAGGTTTGTAGGTTTTAGGGTTTAAGGTTTAGGGTTTAGGGTTTAGCATTTATGTTTTAGGGTTTAAGGAATAGGGTTTTAGGGTTTAGGGTTTAGGGTTTAGGGTTTAGGGTTAAGGTTTTTATTTATTTTTTTATTTATGGTTTTGGCTTTAGGGTTTAGGATTTAGGATTTTTTTAGGGTTTAAGGTTTAGGGTTTGGGATTTCAGGTTGTAGGTTTAGGGTTTAGGGTTTAGGGTTTAGAGTTTAGGGTTTAGTATTTGGGGATTAGGATTTTTATTATTAAGGTAGGTTAGGATTTTAATTTATTTTATTTTATTTTGTTTATTTTTTTTATTTTATTTTAGTTTATTTTATTTTATTTAGTTTAGTTTATTTATTTTAGGTTTATTTTTTTAGTTTAGGTTTTATTTTAGTTTATTTTTTTAGGTTTAGGTATATATGAATTTATAGTTTGTTTTATTTTAATTTTATTTTTGTAGGATTAGATTTTATTTTTTATTTTTAGGTTTAGGTTTAAGTTTTTATTTTATTTTTTCAGGTTAAGGTTATAGGTTTTTATTTGAGGTTTATTTAAGATTTTATTTTTTAGTTTAGGTTTAGGTTTATTTTAAGTTTATTTTACTTTACTTAGTTTATGTTTAGGTTTAGGTTTTACTTATTTTAGTTTAGTTTATTTTAGTGTTGGTTTATGTTTATTTTATTTTTATTTTTGGTTTAGGTTTTCTTTTTTAATTTTGGGTTTAGGGTCTTTGGTTTTAATTTACACAGAGAATAAATTCATATTCAAAATTTTTTCTTTTTGATTTCATCAACCAAGTAACACACCAAGTTTTCTAAGACATAAGTGATGACATAGATCAAAGATGAGCACACATAGAGCAAATCAAAAACCCTAGATAACTAAAACCGTCTCTACTATAAAGACATAGTTTCATAAGTAACAGATCGGATCGGCCATGCTTCAAACTCTCCAGTGTCCATCAGAACCACCCTGGCCTCTCGAGTAGCGGGATCCACCATCATATCCCTGATCTCTCCCTCATCATCCGTGTAACCTCTTATTTCACTCCTCCATGGACCTTGCTTTGACCACCACCTCATATCCACGGCTACATATCTCCCACCACCATTATGATACCACTCGCCCTCTAGATCTAAAATGAGTCTCGTAGATGGTGATGTTCATGCTATCAAGGTTCCGCCAATTCTTAGGACTTAGGGTTAGGTTTATTAGGTTTTAGGGATTAGGTTTATTTTTTTAATTTATTTAGTTACTTTAGGTTTAAGTTTATGGTTTGGGGTTTAGGGTTAGGGTTTAGGGTTTAAGGTTTAGGGTTTAGGGTTTTAGGGTTTAGAGTTTAAGTATAAGGTTTAGGGTTTAGGGTTAGGGTTAAGGGTTTAGGGTTTAGGGTTTAGGATTTAGGGTTGTAGGTGTAGGGTTGTAGGTGTAGGGTTTATGGTTTTGGGTTTAGGATTTAGGATTTAGGTTTAAAGGTTTTCTTTAAAAATTAAGTAAACTAATACATTTAGGTTTATTTGGTATATTTAGTTTATTTTTTATTTATTTCAGTTTACATTATTTTTTTATTTTGGTTTTTTTTATATTTACATTTTATTTTGTTTATTTACTTTAGGTTTATTTCTTTTAGTTTAGATTTTTTATTTTAGTTTATGTTTTAGGTTTAGGTTTATTTTTTAGTTGAGTTTTATTTATTATTTTACCTTTTAGGTTTAGGTTTTTTTTAGGTTTAGGTTTAGGTAGGTTTAGGTTTTATTTTATTTTTTAAGGATTAGGATTTAGGTTTTTATATAAGGTTTATTTTAATGTTTTATTTTTTAGTTTAGGTTTAGGTTTATCTTTAGTTTATTTTGTTTTATTTTATTTAGGTTTAGGTTTAGGTTTACTTTATTTTTGGTTTAGGTTTAGGTTTTATTTATTTTAGTTTAGGGTTTAGGTTTAATTTTTTATTTATTTTTAGCTTTTATTTTTAGGTTTATTTTTTAGGTTTAGGTTTTTATTTAGTTTTTATTTTATTTTATTTTAGGTTTATTTTATTTTTATTTTATGTTTAGTTTATATTATATTTAGGTTTTTATTTTTAAGTTTATTTTATTTTTTAATGTAGTTTAGGTTTTTATTTATTTTATTTAAATTTATTTATATATTTTATTTTATTTTATCTTTGATTTTACGTTTAGGTTTTAGTTTAGGTTTTTATATTATTATTTTTTTTATTATTTTGTTTATGTTTATTTATTTATTTTATTTCTAGGTTTTATTTAGTTTAGGTTTAGATTTTTAGGATTTAGGATTTAGAGTTTAGAGATTAGGCTTTAGGGTTTAGGGTCTAGGGTTTATAGTTTTAGGGTTTACAATTTTAGGGTTTATGGTTTAGGGTTTGGGTTTAGGGTTTATGGTTTAGTGTTTAGTGTTTAGGCTTTAAGGTTTAGGGTTTAGGGTCAGTTTAGGGTTTAGGGTACGCTTTGGGATTTAGGGTTTTTAGGGTTTAATGTTTGTTTATAGTTTAGGGTTTAGAGGTGTAGTTTTACGATTGAAAGTTTAGGGTTTAGGGTTTAGTGTTAGTTTTAGGGTCTAGAGTTTAGGGTTTTTTATTTTTTATTTTATTTTATTTTTATTTTTTTGGGTTTAGAGTTTAGGGTTTAGGGTTTAGGATTTAGGATTTAGGGTTTAGTGTTTAGGGTTTAGGGTTTAGGGTTTACTTTTTTTATTTTTAAATTAAGTAAATCGATAGGATTAGGTTTATTTAGTTTAATTTTTATTTATTTTAGTTTAATTATTTTCATTTTTATTTTGGTTTATTTTTTATTTTTATTTAGTTTAATTTAGTTTATTTAATTTAGGTTTATTTATTTTAGTTTAGGTTTTATTTTTGTTTATTTTTTGGTTTAGGTTTAGGTTTAGGTTTATTTTTTTAATTTAGTTTTATTTTCTATTTTATTTTTTAGATTGAAGTTTAAATTTTTTATTTTTAGGTTTAGGTTTAGGTTTTTATTTTATTTTACAGGTTTTATTTTAGGTTTATTTTAGGTTTTATTTTTTTTTAGGTTTAGGTTTATTTTTAGTTTTCATTTTATTTAGTTTAGGTTTAGGTTTAGGTTTACTTTATTTTTGGTTTAAGTATAAGTTTTATTTCCTTAAGTTTAGTTTATTTTAGTTTAGGTTAAGGTTTATTTTATGTTGTTTATTTTATTCTTATTTTAGCTTTAGTTTTTTTTTTAGTTTAAGGTTTAGGTTTTATTATTTATTTATTTTTAGGTTTTATTTTTAGTTTTAATTTTTAGGTTTAAGATTTTATTTAGTTTTTATTTTATTTTATTTTTGGTTTATTTTATTTTTATTTTATGTTTTGTTTTTATTTTATTTTGGTTTTTTCTCATTAGGTTTATTATATTTTTTGTTTAGTTTAGGTTTCTACTTATTTTCTTTTATTTTATTTTTATTTTTTTATTTTAATTTATTTTTAGGTTTAGGTTTAGGTTTTAGTTTATGTTTTTATATTAGTTCATTTTATTTTACTTAGGTTTAGCTTTTATTTATTTATTTTATTTTTAAGTTTTATTTAGTTTAGGATTAGGTTTTTAGGTTTTAAGGGTTGAGGGTTTGGGGTTTAGGGTTTAAGGTTTAGGGTTTAGGATTTAGGGTTTAGGGTGTAAGGTTTTATGGTTTAGGGTTTAGGGTCTAGGATTTAGGGTTTAGGTTTTTTGGGTTTAGGGTTTAGGGTTGTAGGTTTAGGGTTTAGGGTTTAGGGTTTAGGGTAAGTTTTAGTGTTTATGATTTAGGGTTAGGGCTTTTATTTTTTTATTTTTAATTTTGTAAATTAAGTAAAGCGGTAAGTTTAGGTTTATTTATTTAGTTTTATTTTAGGTTTATTTAGTTTATTTATTTTTTATTTAGTTTAGTTTAGGTTTAAGGTTTAGGGTTTTGGTTTTTTATTTTTAATAGAAAACAAATTCAGATTCAACATTTCTTCTTTTTGATTTCATCAACCAAGTAACACACCAAGTTTTTTAAGAGACAAGTGGCGACATAGATCAAAAATGTGGACGCATAGAGCAAATCAAAAACTCTAGATAACTAGAATCGTCTCTACAATAAAGACACAATTTCAAAAGTAGTAGATTGGATCGGTCATTCTTCAGTTTCTCTGGTTCCCATCATAACCACCGGGCCTCTCGATTAGCAAATCCATCATATCCCGATCTCTCCCTCCGCCACCACCATGGCTGTAACTTCTGTCACTCCTCTTGCCTCCATAACCACCACTGCTCCGACCACCACCTCCATATTAACTCGCCAGATCTAGATTGAGCCTAGTTGATGGTGATGTTCCTACCGTCAAGGCTATGACCAATCTTAGGGTTTAGGTTTAGGTTTTGGTTTATTACGCTTTAGGGTTTAGGTCTATTTTTTAATTTATTTAGCTACTTTTAGTGTAGGCCTAGGGTTTGTGGTTTAAGGTTTAGGGTTTAATGTTAGAGTTTATTGTTTAATGTTTAGGGTATAGGGTTTAGGGTTAACATTTAGGGTTTAGGGTTTAGGGTTTAATGTTTTTTTGGGTTTAGGGTATAGGGTTTAGGGTTTAGGGTTTACGATTTAAGGTTTAAAGTTTTTTTATAAAAAAATTGAAGTAAACTGGTAGATTTAGGTTTATTTTTTAGTTGAGTTTTACTTTTATTTTATTTTTAGGTTTAGGTTTTATTTTTATTTTTTTATTAGGTTTAGGTTTTTTTTAGGTTTAGGTTTTTATTTTAGGTTTATTTTTTGGTTTTCTTTTTTTTTTTACTTTGGGTTTAGATTTATTTTTAGTTTAGTTTATTTTATTTAGTTTAGGTTTAGGTTTAGGTTTAGGTTTTATTTATTTTAGTTTAATTAATTTTAGTTTATGTTTAGGTTTATTTTATTTGGTCTATTTTATTTTTATTTTAGGTTTAGGTTTTTTTTTAGTTTAGGGTTTAGGTTTTATTTTTTATTGATTTTAAGATTTATTTTTAAGTTTAGGTTTTTATTTAGTCTTTATTTTATTTAATTTTAGGTTTGTTTTAATTTTATTTTACAGTCTAATTTTTATTTTATTTAGGGTTTTAATTCTTAGGTTTATTTTATTTTTTTAGTTTAGTTTAGGTTTCTATTTATTTTATTTTAGTTTATTTTTAATTTTTTATTTTATTTTATTTTTAGGTTTAAGTTTGGTTTTATTTTATTATATTTAGTTTTATTTATTTATTTATTTAGTTTAGGTTTATTTTAGGTTTTAGGTTTAGGTTTTAGGGTTTAGGGTTTAGGGTTTAAGGTTTGGGGTTTAGGGTTTTAGGGTTTAGGGTTTTAGGGTTTAGGGTTTAGGGTTTAGGAGTAGGATTTAGGGTTTATGGTTTATGGTTTAGTGTTTAGGCTTTTTAGAGTTTAGGATTTGGGGTTTAAGGTTTAGGGTTTAGGGTCTTTTAAAAGGAATTTTATTACCAAAGAAAAGGATACAACATCCTTAAAATAAATCTCAAGGACTCTTAAAGAAACTGAAAGTCTAGAGAAAAATCCTCTAATACAAAACAAAATGAAAAGGAAAAGGAAAACTAAGAAAAGAATAGACATAGAATCCTGAGTCGATACCACAGAAAAGAAGACCAAACAAATGAAGGAAACCAATAAGAAAAACTAAAGAAGAGATAAACATAATTAAAAGAAAATAACAGAGATAAAGAGAAAGAAAAACCAAAGAAAAGGCTCAGAGTCCAAACATTAGAAGGGGCAACAAAATTTGTGAGCAATACTCAAGAGGGTTGATAAAATCTTTATATGAGAAAGGTAAACATCTTAGCCATCATAACCAACAAACCTCAGAAGTGAGGCACACACCAATAACCGAAAGATCTAGAACAACCACCAAAAGAAGAACAACAATAAAACCAACCAAAGGGGGACAGAGAGAAAAAAATAATTTAAATACAACCATCAACCACCCAAAGTAGTAAGAGTAAGAAACAAAGTCACCAACCAAGGAAGAAATACCAAAATAGAAGCAAGGGGAAGAAGAAGCAGCAAATAAACTCACCAACTCAACTAGACTAAAGCAACCAAAAGACCATATGGCTACCAACCAAAATAAGTAACAACACAAAATAAACCCAAGGAAAGAAGCGACCACACCCAAAACCAAACCACCATAAAGAAAATAGAAGGAAGAGAAGCACAACCAACATCACCTCTAGAAGGCACCCAAAACCAGAAGCTCAGGAGACCACAAAGCCAACAAAATCAACCAACCAAAAAAAGCCAAAAAAAACCCACAAGAGATACCAAAATAAAAATAGGAACATCAATCGACAATAGCTTGACAACCAAAATAGCAGAAGTCGGCATTCCAACTTATAAAATATAGGAATAAAACAAGAACATAAAGCCCCCAAAAAGAATAGGAGCAAACAACAATCGAATAATCAAAAACCAGTAGAAGCTCCCAAACAGAAGCCCCAAGAAAACCACCAACATAAAAGAAAGAAAAATAACTAATAAAATCTAACATAAGGCAAATCAGATTTATCTAAATTAGACAGCCCTCTTAATTTCTTTGGAATATTCACATTGGTAAACAAAGTAAAACCAGAGATTACACCCAAACCCAGAAAGAATCATACAAGCATTACCTTCTCTTAAAATATGAGTAATTTTAAAAGAAAGTTTAGAGATAATAGCTTTAATATTTCTAATTAAATAAAAAAGCTCAGCACTACCCTTATGGTTAGAATTGATCATAGCAATAACCATCTCAACATTAGATTCCAATCAAATAGTATGAAAATTTATATCCAAACAAAGCTTAAGAGCATGATAAACAACCATCAATTCAGCAAAAAATAATAGAATTAGTAGAGAGAGGAGTGGAAAAATCCAACATAATATTCCCAAGATTATTTCTAAAAATACCACCACAACACTTGTTTACAACCATGATATTAATTTTAATACAATAATTAAGAGGCTTAATCTAATGAATAATTTTATAATCTGGAGATGAGTCATAATAAGAAAAATTGATACCCAATTTAGAGGCAACAAACTTGCAACATTTAAAATGAGTACCACTAAGAAGAGCAGCCTTATATAAAGAATAAATCATATCTTTAGTTGTAGTAGTAATTCTCTTATGATTCATAGGCACATTCTGATGCTTAGCATCATTTACATTAAAACCAAATCAAAGTAACAACCACCATAATTTTGATATGCTCTTTAACAATATAAAGAAAATAAGAGTTAAGAAGTTTCATTAAAGTATAATTACCATTAAAATAACTTATTTTAAATAAATCCTCATACCAACCCCAAACTTTAGAGGTAATGGCACCATTAACAAAAACATGACTAATATTCTCAATATAAAAGCAGCACATGAATTTAAGGGTAGAGGAAAACCTTTGTCCAAAAGTAAAGAATCAATAGTAATATAATCCCTTAAAATTCTTCATCCAATAATAGAATAAAAAGTAAGAATAATATTATTCAAAAATTTAAGGAAAATAGAAGAAGAGGATTTTTTAACTCTATATAGTGTCAAGTATCTTTAAAGAAAATTCTCCATTACTAGAAAATTTGAAAAAATTTGATTAGAAAATTACCATCAATAGGAATATTAATGATGTTATTACTAATGAAATCATGAATCAAATCATTTAAAGAGAGAAATTCCATTCAACACTATAAATAAAATGACTAACTTTCGAAGAACTAGAGTGAGTATTAAGCAAAAATCAATGGAGAAATCCCCCATCCAGTTATCTTGCCAAAAAAACAAAGATCCATTATTAATACCCCAAAAAATGAGAGGTTCTGCTTTCCATTTAATAGCACAGAGAAATTTCCAAACAATAGATTCGCCATGTTTATAATTACAAATTAAAGGATGCTTACCTTTGCAATATTTAAATTTCATGAATTTAGCAAAAAGACTTTCATTTTTCTCAAAATTCAACTAATGTTTATAAGAAAAAATGTTGGTGGAATCCACCAATGATCTACACCCAATACCACCTTCATAAATAGTACCACATATATTAGACCAAGAAGTCCAATGAAGCATTTTGGCCTAATTTCTAGAGCCCCAAAAAAACATATTAAAAAGTTTTTCAATCTTGATAAGAACAAGAGAAGTAGGAACAATATTAAGCAATAAGTAAAAAAAGAAGAGAATAAAGAATAGTTTTAATAACAATTAAACTACCACCAAAAGATAAAAAATAAAATTCAACAATAGAAATTTTATTTTGAATATTAAGAGTTACCTCATCAAGGAGATGGGATCTCTTATGGCCACAATAAAAAGGGAAGCCCAAAAATTTAATAAGAAGATTTTGATGAGAAAAACCAGTGATATCATTTATCTTGTTAATTCTATGAGCATAAATAGAATTAGAAGTGATAATAAAACAACTTTTATGAGTATTAATCAAAAGGCCACTTTCCTATTCAAATTTATTTAAAAAATCTTTAAGCTTTTTAACATAATGTAAATACACCATTAATAACTAAAGTGAAAGATAGCCAAACCACCATGATTCCTGAAATACATACTAGAATTCTTCTAAAAAAAGATTAAGCCAAAGAGAGTATTGTCTTATACCTTGAGAAGGAAAGAAAGTGATGAAAACCAAACATTTCTAATTATTGTCAACCCAAGAAACAAAATGATTAGAAAACCAAATAAAGTAAGAATGCTATTAAGAAAATCCCAAGAAATGTTATCATAAGCTTTGATGTCAAGCTTAAAATGTAAATTGTCACCTCTAGTTTTAACATTCAAATCATGAATCAATTCTTGAGCAAGCAAGATGTTACCTTTCACAAAGTAGTTTGATTAGGAGAGATAATCTTAGGAAGAAACTCTTAAGCCTATTAAAAATTTTAAAATCAATTTATTGAAAAAAGTACAAAGACTAATAGGTCTAAAGTCATTCCAAAAGTCGATTATCTTTCTTAGAATAAGAATAGAAGTGCTAGTAAAATATTTAGAATAGAATTTTCTTGAAAAAATCCTTAACAACATTAACAAGGTCAATTTTAATAATAAACCAATCTTTTAAAAGAATTAGTAACCATCCGCCCCGCAATGAATCAACATTCATACCATTAAGAATATTAAAATTTCCTCATCAAGGAGTAACCAAGCACTCATTATCCTCGACACATAATAGATGATAGAGGGATTGGATAAATGCTCAAGTTGACAATTTGTATTTAAAAGATCTTTAAAATAATTAAGAGCAAAAGAAAATATATCCTCTTTGTAGGTAAGCTAAGAACCATGCAAGTTCTTAATTTTATGAATGCGACCAAGAACTCTTCTTTTCATTACCAAAGCATAAAAATATTTAGTGTTTTTCTCTTTTAGGCCAAAGATGCTTAGACGCTACTTTTTGTCTCTAATAAGTCTCCTCCATATCCTAAAACTTAATGAGATTATCTTTAGCTCAAAGAAGATTAGAACAAAAAGAAGAATCAAGAATAACAAGTTCTTTCAAATCTTTCACCTTTTGTCCCATATTCTTGATATTATCAAAAGTATTTTAAAGTAGTTTCCCAAGTGATATTATGCTTAAGCCTTTAAGCTTAAGCCAAAATCTCATCATACTAAATGTAATCATCGAGAAAGAGCAGACACCAATTATAAGCAATATCAAGAAAACTTTTGTCTTGTAAGCATATTTTGAAAACAAGAATTTTTAATGACATTATTATTATGAATAGCATCCTTAATATTAATCAAAAGAGGAGCATGATCTGAGAAAGTTCTACTAAGATGCTCCACCAAAGTTAAAGGCCAACAGTTTAACCAATAATTATTAAATAAAGCATGATCCAACCACTGCCACAATCTATGATTATTCCAAGTAAATTGAGAACCAATGAAACCAACATCTTGAAGATTACAATCCAAAATCATATATGCAAAATCTTCCATTGAATGTAAATTTGGTAAAGAACCCCCTTTCCTTTTATTCAAAGAAAGGACCGTATTAAAATCCCCACCAATAATCCAAATATCATTAACAATAGAAGCAAAATTAGATAATTGATCCCAAGGAATTCTCCTCTATAACATGTTACAAGCAGCATAAACCAAAGAGCCAAAAGCATGATAATCACCAAATGAAATATACACATTAATAACTTGATGAAAATCATTAATATAAAGAGAATTATTCCAAAATAACCAAATCTTATTATTCTTATTGAAATAAAAGTTGTTAAAACCAATCATCTTGGTCGCATGCAATATTTTAGAAGAAAAAAATAAGAGGTTCAAGAATAACCAAAAAACCAACATTATAAATTCTACAAAGATTCCTAATTCTATTTCTAAGAAGAGTACCAATGCCCCTCACATTCCAAATAAGAAAGTTAAACATTAAATTTTATTAGGCAAAGAGGATGTAGAAGATCTAGTTGATCTAGAAACTTTAGGAGGATCATTTTTAAAAAATGTTCCTTTTCACAAAAATAGTTTGAAAATTGATCTCATTCTCCATGGATTCATCATTAGAAAAAATTTTGTCATCATTATTAATAATAGATTTAGGAGAAGATCCCATTTGACAAGAAGATAAATCCTCTTTCTCCATTAAATGAGAATTATCACTAAGCAAAATACCATCCAAATTAACAAATAAAGAAGGGGAAAAAATAGATTTATTAAGCAAACAAACACTTGGCTGCACGTTATCAACAACCTCCATACCATCATTGTTGTCCAAATTCAAAGATAATAAAACAAGATTTTATTTTAAAGATTCTTGAGGCAAAATAATGAAAACATTTTCTATAATATTTTTAGTAACTTTATCACAAATTTCCTTAGAATTAAAAACTAAAACAGGAAAATCATCCAATTACAAATTTTCAGGAATAACAGAATTAATAGTAGCCGAAACCTGATTTCTCTCCAAAATAGTTTTAGAAGAATTTTTAACAAGCTTATCACTACCCCCTTACATTGGGAACAACATTAAAACATTAGGAACATCATTATAAACATCAATAATTTCATTCACAGTGCTATTATCCTTTTCATTTAAAGCAAAATTTCTTTTATCACATTTTAAATCTCTAATATTTCTAGCAACCTTAGGATTTTTAACCGCTTTCTTTCAAAGATGTTGATGAGTAATGAAACATTTTGATACATCATGGCCATGAGTTTTGCAATGATTGCAGAAAGCAAGGATGTTTTTAAACTCAACCTTCTGGAAATTTCCATATTTCTCCAATCCAATCCACACCTCCTTAGGAAATTTCTTTAATACATCAATTTCAACAAGGATCCGAGCAACCGACAACCTAGATTTGGCTGTGTTTTCTTGATCGATTTGGAAGGGTCTACCAAAAATATAACCCACATCATGCAAGAATTGATAATTAATAAAGTGAACCCGATGATTAGGTAGAGATAACTAAACCAGAGCTATAGGAGATTACCCTTTAATGTCAAAAAAATGGAAGAATACACATTTGATAGTTTTAACATAATAAGATCAATGAGTAAACATATGACTATAATCAAGGTCATTAGATAATTTAATCAACACATGTCTACCATCTAGTAAACCAATCAAAAAAACACTGGAAAGATTCAAGTCATGAAAGAAAAGCTGAATTTCCTCCATACTAGGATGCCAAAAAGAAAATTTTCCAATCAAAGTATACGCATAAGGCTCGGCTAATTTTTCAATATCCAAGTCAAAGCAGATAATAGTTGGAACAACTTTGAAGGTCGTATAAACCAGGTTTAAACAAAGATTAGAAGAAGTTGAAGAATCCTTACCAGATAATGCATCTTTGAAGAATTTAGAGGCAAAAGGTTTAGCTATACCTAAAGAATCGGAAGCCCAAGATGGAGCAACTGGAGCATTTGGTTTTCCCCAAGTATTCATAGAACCCGATGACATGGAAAATGGTGCCACTTAAGAACTGAATAAGGATCGGCCTAAGGCTAAAGATCGTCAACAAGAAATTTCGGAAAACTAGCCTAAAATGCCGAAAGAAAATGAAAAGGAAAGGATTCAAGAATCCAGAGCTCGTGATGGAAGGATGCAGATATGTTTTTTGTTTTTATTTATTAGTGGTTTGGGTTTAGATTTTTAGTTATTGGTTTAGTTTAGTTATTTTAGGTTTAGGGTTTTTTAGGGTTTTATTTAGTTTTTATGGATTAGATTTTTATTTATTATTTATTATTTATTTTTATTAGTTATTATTAGGTTTATTATTATTATTATGATTTAGGTAGTTTGGGGATTAGTTTTATTTTATTTTTAGGTTTGTTTTTTTATTTTTAGTCTTTTTTTATTAGTTTATGGTTTATAGTCTTAATCATTTTATTATATTTTAGTTTATAGTTTGGGTGGGTTTAGGTTTTTAGTTTATTACCATGTTTGGTTTATAGTCTTTATTTTATTAATTTTATAGATTATTTAGCATAACCCTTTAGTCTTAGTTGGGGAGGGCCTAGTCTGTTATTTATTAGTATTAAATATTTTGTGTTTTTTATTATTTATTTATTATTTTTTTTGGGGCAATTATCATTGGCCTAGTTAGTCTTAGGTTTGGTTTATAATTTTATTAGGGTTTTAGTAGTTTATTATTTTAGTCTTAGTCTTAGTTATATTTTTTCAATTTAATCTTAGCCAGGAGTTTTTTATCTTATTAGCTTTAGTTTAGTTTATCAGGGTTTAGGATAGGGTAGGGTTTAGAGTGGTTTTTAAATCAAAACCAGGTAGGTTTATTTAGTTTTATTTTACATTTTATTTAGGTTTATTTTATTTTATTTAGTTGTTTATTTTATGTTTATTTATTAGTTTTTCATTTTAGTTTATTTAGGTAGGTTTAGTTTATGTATTTAGTTTTATTTTAGGTTTTTTATTTTTATTATTAGGTTTAGGTTTTATTTTATTTATAGGTTTATTTTATTTTTTTTTGTTTTATTTTAGGTTTTATTTTAGGTTTATTTTGTTTATTTTATTTTATTTTAGTTTAGATTTAGGTTTAGTTTATTTTAAGTTTAGGTTTAGGTTTATTTATTTTAGTTTGTTTTATTTTAGTTTAGTTTAGGTTATTTTATTTTATTTATTTTGGATAGGTTTTTTTTAGTTTAGTTTTTTATTTTTTTATTTATTTTAGGTTTATTTTAGGTTAAGATTTTATTTAGTTTTATTTTATTTTATTTAACGTTAGTTTAATTTTACTTAGTTTTTTATGTTTATTTTATTTTTTTTAGTTTAGTTTAAGTTTTATTTATTTTATTTTAATTTAGTTTTATTTTTATTTTATTTTATTTTTTATGTTTAGGTTTTGGTTTGTTTTTTGCTTTTTTTATTTTATTTATTTTTAAGTTTTTATTTATTTTATTTTATTTTATTTAGTTTTAGTTTAGGTTTTAGGTTATTTTGTATTTGGGGTTCACTTTTAGGGTTAGGTTTTTACGTTTTGTATTTTAGAGTTTTAGGGTTTAGGGTTAATTTTAGGGTTTATTTAGGTTTGGTTTTCTTTAGTTTTAATTTTTTTAATTAAATGGTTTATGTTTATTTAATTTATTTATTTTAGTTTTATTTTTTTTTATTTTATTTAGTTTATTTTTTTTATTTAGTTTAGTTTATTTTATTTTATTTTGTTTTATTTTAGTTTATTTTAGGCATTTATTTTTTTTTAGTCTAGCTTTATTTTTATCTTATTTATTAGGTTTAGATTTTAATTTTTATTTTTAAGTTTTTATTTTATTTTTTTAGGTTTAGGTTTTAGGTTTTTATTTTAGGTTTTAATTTTTAGTTAATGTTTAAGTTTATTTTTAGTTTATATTATTTTATTTAGTTTAGGTTTAGGTTTAGGTATAGTTTTTTTTATTTTAGGTTTGATTTATTTATTTTAATTAATTTTAGGTTTATTTTATTTTATATTTTAGGTTTAGGTTTATTTTATTTATTTTAGTTTATTTAGTAGGTTTTTTTTTATGTAGTTTTATTTTATTTTTAAGTTTATTTTATTTTATTAAAGTTTATATCTGATTTTAGGTTTTATTTTTTTATTTTAGTTTAGAGTTTATTTATTTTATCTTTAGTTTATTTATTTTATTTTAGTTTAGGTAGATTTAGTTTATGTACATTTAATTATTTTATTTTATCTTTTAAGTTTTATTTATTTATTTTAGGTTTTATTTAGCCTAGTTTTATGTCAGCCTGGGTTCAGCTAGGGTTTAGAGCCAAGTCAGGGTCAGGGCTCAGTTTAGGGTCTGCCTGGGTTTAGTTTAAGCTAGTCATTTTTAAGATTTAGGGTTAGCTTAGGTCTAATTAGTTTTAGTTTTGGCTCATTTAGGTTTTAGTTATTTTATTTTTTTATTTATCTATCCATGCCTTTTTATTTATCCATTTTTTTTTAGGTCAGCCTAGTTTAGCCTCTGGCTAGCCTTTAGCCTAGGCTCAAGATTAGCCTAGGGCTCAGGTAGGTTTAGGGCTAAGGCCTAGGATTGTAAGTTTGGGTTTAGGCCCAGTCAGGGTCACTGTGGGTTTTAGGGCCTGTGGCCCAGTGGTTCAGCTCAGGCCCAGGATCTGGGGTAAGTTGTCAGTTTAGGATTTTAGTGGCTTTATAGTTTAGGTCTGGGCTGATTGGGCTCAGTTAGGTCAGTGGGTTTTATTTGTGGCCTTTGGCCTGTGGCCTGGGCCCAGTTTAAGGCCTGGGTTTGGGTTGCTTTAGTTTAGGGTAGGGTTAAAGATCAGAGTTAAGGATTGGTTTTAAAAAACCAAGCAAACCGACAGTTTAGTTAATTTAGTTTATTTAGTTTATTTTTTATTTATTTAAGTTTATTTCATTTTTTATTTTTAAATAGGTTTATTTTTTATTTTTATTTAGATTAGTTTATTTATATTAGTCTAAATTTTTAATTTTAGTTTATCTTTTAGGTTTAAGTTTAAATTAATGTTAATTTTTTAGTTTATTTTTATTTTTATTTTATTTTTTAAGTTTAGGTTTTATCTTTTATTTTTAAGTTCATGTTTAGGTATTTATTTTAATATTTTAGGTTATTAGTCTTAGATTTTTATTTTAGGTTTATTTTAGGTTTTATTCTTTTAGTTTAGGTTTAGGTTTATTTTTTATTTATTTTATTGATTTTTAGGTTTAGGTTTATTTGATTTTATGTTTTGGTTTAGGTTTTATTTATTTTAGTTTAGGTTTAGGGTTTTTTTATATAGTTTAGGGTTTAGGTTTTAATTTATATTTATTTTTAGGTTTTTTAAGGTTTAGTTTTTACTTAGTTTTTATTTTATTTTATTTTAAGTTTAATTTATTTTTCTTTTACGTTTGGATTTTATTTTATTTAGGTTTTCTTTTTTAGGTTTTACTTATTTTTTTTAGTCATTTTTTATTTATTTTATTTTATTAGTTTTCTTATTATCTTTATTTTATTTTATTTTTGTTTATTAGTTTTTATTTTTTATCTTTTCTTATTATTTAGGTTTATGTTTTTTATTTATTTTTTTTTATTTAGTTTGCTAGGTTTTAGGTTATTATAGTTTGTTTAGGGTCAGTTTCTGGGTTAACTAGGGTTTAGGTTTGTCCGGGCTCAGCCTTTGTGGTTTTGGGCTTTGTGGCTCAGCCTGGGGTCTGGCTCAGCTTTAGAGTTTTAGGCCTAGTTTGTGGTTAGGCCTGGGCCTGGCTCAGGGCTAGTTTGGGGCCAGGTTTAGGGTTTGTGGCTAGTTTTGGCTAGGGTTGAGGCTAGGCCTAGTGGTTTTAGTGGGTGGGTTTAGTCCAGGGTGTGTGGTTTAGATTTATTAGAGTTTAGTTTAGATTTAGGTTATTTTTAAAAAAACCGATGGTTTTATTTATTTAGTTTATTTAAGTTATTTTTTATTTATTTTAGTTTATTTTATTTTTTATTTTTAATTATGTTTATTATTTATTTTATTTAATTTAGTTTATTTTATTTTAGGTTTATTTATTTATTTACATTTTTTTTTTTATTTAGTTTATTTTTTTTTAGGTTTAAGTTTTAGGTTTATGTTTCATTAATTATTTTATTTTATTTTATTTTTTTTGGTTTAAGTCATATTTTATGTTTAGGTTTTTAGGTTTTTATTTATTTTTTTTAGGTTTGATTTAGGTTCATTTTAGGTTTATTTTAGGTTTTATTTTTCTTTGTTTGGTTTAGGTTTTTTTAGTTTTAGGTTTTTATTTTAGTTTTTTATTTTATTTGATTTTTTTATGTTTTTTTATTATATTTAGCTTTATTTCTAAGATTATTTATTTTATAGTTTAGTTTAGGTTTTTATTTATTTTTTTAGTATATTTATTTTATTATTTTATTTTTAGGTTTAGGTTTTTTATTTAATTAATTTTTAGTTTTATTTATTTCATTTATTTTATTTTTACCTTTTTAGGGCTATTTGGGGTTTAAGGCTCATGGTTTGTGGTTATTTTAGGCTTTAGGGTTTTGGGCTAGGGTTTATCTGGGTTTAGGGCTCATGTTTTAGGTTTAGGTCAGGGTCTGCCATGGGTTTAGCTTTAGGGCTCTAGGTGGCTTGGCCTAGGTTTAGGTTAATTTTATTTTATGTGGATAAGTTATGGTAGGATTTAGGTTTATTTAATTATTTTTTTATATTAAGTAATTTAGGTTTATTTAACATTTTCATTTATTTTAGTTTATCCAATTTATTTTATTTTAATTTTTATTTATGTTTTATTTTATTTTATTAGGTTTATATTATATTTATTTTATTTTATTTTATTTTATTTAGGTTTTTTATTTTTTAATTTTGTTTAGGTTTTATTTATTTTATTTAGTTTTAGTTTTAATTTTTATTTTTGCAAGTTTAGTTTATTTTATGTTTAGTTTAATTTAGGTTTTAATTTTATTTTATTTTGGTTTAGCTTTTTTTATTTATTTTATTTTAGGTTTAATTTAGTTTAGCTAGATTTTGCTTTAGGGTTTTATTTAGTTTTAGGTTAAGTGTAGGGTTTAGGGTTTTATTTTGGGGTTAATTTAGGATTTAGGTTTAAAGTTATTTCTAAAAAAAAATTAAGTTAATGTGTCAGTTTAGGTTTATTTTAGTTTACTTTATTTTTATTTAGGTTTATTTTTTATTTTAATTTAGTTTAGTTTATTTATTTTTAGTTTATTTATTTTAGCTTAAATTTTTTATTTTATTTTATTTTCTAGGTTTAGGTTTATTTTATAGTTGAGATTTATTTTTATTTTATTTTTTAGGTTTAGGTTTTATTTTTTTTAGGTTAATGTTTTAGTTTTAATATTATTATTTTAGGTTAGGTTTTGTTTTATTTTATTTTTTATTTTAGTTTAGGTTTATTTTTAGTTTTTATTTTATTTAGTTTATTTAGTTTAGGTTTAGCTTAGTTGTTTTTTAGTTTATTATTTATTTTAGTTTAATTTATTTTAGTTTAGTATTTTATTTTATTTATTTTATTTATTTTATTTTTTAGGTTTTTTAGTTGGGGTTTTATTTATTATTTTTGGTTTAGGTTTATTTATTTATTTTATTTTAAGTTATTAGGTTTATTTTATTTTATTTTACATTATTTTTTATTTTATAGCATTTTATTCCAGGATTATTTTATTTTATTTAGTATTTCATTTTATTTATCTTTATTATTTATATATTTATTTTTAGTTTAGAGGCCATAGTTTATTTTATTTATCATTTATTTATTTAGGTTTATGTTTTATATTTTATTTTTAGGTTTTTTTAGTAGCTCAGTCTATGTTTTGTGGGTAGTGCTCATGGTCAGTTGGGGTGGGTTAGGGCCTGTGGCTCAGTGGCCTAGAGCTCAGTGGCCTTGGCCCAGGCTCAGTGGCTCAGTGGTTTGTCTGTTAGCCTAGTAGTTTTAGGTTTAGGTTTCAGGTTGGTGGTTTAGGATTTTAGGTTTTGTGGTCAGGCTCAGTGGTTGGGGTCTTTAGTATTTATGGTCCCGATTTAGTGTTTAGTGGTTAAGTTTTTTTTAAAAAAAAACATTTTAAACCGTAGGTTTAGGTTTATTTTAGTTTATTTATTTTTAATATTTTATTTAGGTTTTTTTTTATTTTTTTAGTTTAGTTTATTTATTTTATGTTATTTGTTTTAATTTTAGGTTTATTTTAATTTATTTCATAGTAGGTTAATGTTTATTTTTAATTTAGTTTTATTTTATTTTATTTTTTATGTCTTGATTTTATTTTCTTTTGGTTTAGGTTTTTTATTTTATTTTCTAGGTTTAGTTTTGTTTTATTTTGGTTTATTTTTAGTTTTATTTTAGTTTAGTTTTAGTTTTGTTTATTTTATTTTATTTGTGGTTTTAGTTTTAGTTTAGTCCATTTTTAGTTTATTTTATTTTATTAGTTTGGTAGTTTAGGTTTATTTATTTATTTTAGGTTTTTAGTTATTTTATCATTTATTATTTTAGCCTTTATTTTATTTTATTTATTTACATTTGTTTTATTTATTTAGATTTTATTTTGTTTTATCTTAGTTGGTTATTTAATCTTTATTTTAGTTTATTTTATTTATTATTTTTGTTTAGGGTAGTTTCTGTGGTTTAGGTTTAGGGTCAGTTTTTAGGTTAGGGGGTTACTTAGGTTTTAGAGTTTAGAGTTTGGGTCAGTTAGGGTTTATGGTAGTGGTTTAGGGTCTGGGTGTGAGTTAGGTTTAGGGTTTTTGTGGTTTAGGCTCAGCTTTAGGGATTAGGGTTTAGGGTTTTTTGTGAATTAGGGTTTATGAGTGGTTTAGGGTTTATGGTTTTTTAGGTTTAGGGTTTAGGTTTAGGGTTTAGTTTTAGTTTGTATTTTTGGTTTTTTTTAAAAAGAGAATAAATTGAAATTCAACATTTCTTCATTTTGATTTCATCAAGCAAGTAACACACCAAGTTTTCTAAGACACAAGCGATGACATAGATAAAAATAAGCACGCATAGAGAAAATCAAAAACACTAGATAACTAGAATCGTCTCTACTGTAAAGACAAAGTTCCATAAGTAGTAGATCGGATCGACCATTCTTCATTTTCTCCAGTTTCCATCAAAACTACCCTGACCTTTCGAGTAGCGGGATCCACCATCATATCTCTGATTTCTCCATCCACCACCACCACAGATGTAACCTCCGTAGTCCCGCCTCCATAACCACCGCTACTCTGACCACCATATCCATATCCACCAAAAGCTCCAGATCCTCCACCACCATTGCGATAACCATTGCCACCGCCTTTGCCTCCACCACTAGATCTAGATGGAGCCTGGTTGACGATGATGTTCCTTCCATCAAAGTTCTGTCCATTCATAGGGTTTATTTTTAGGTTTATTAGGTTTTAGATTTTAAGTTTATTTCTTAATTTATTTAGTTACTTTATGTTTAGGTTTAGGGTTTGGGGTTTAGGGTTTAGGGTTTAGGGTTAGGGTTTAGGGTTTATGGTTTAGGATTCAAGGTTTTAGGTTTTAGGGTTTATACTTTTAGGGTTTAGGGTTTGGGTTTAGGGTTTAGGGTTTAAAATTTAAGATTTAGGGTTTATGGGTTTTTTTAAAAACAAAAACTACATAAACCGATAGATTTAAGTTTATTTTGTTTTTTTAATTTATTTTTATTAATTTTAATTTATTTATTTTAGGTTTTTTTAGTTTAGTTTAGGTTATCTATTTTAGTTTATCTTTGAGGTTTAGGTTTAGATTTATGTTTACCTTTTAGTTGAGTTTTATTTTATTTTATTTTGTAGGTTTAGGTTTTATTTTTTTATTTTTTGGTTTAAGTTCAGGTTTGTATTCATTTTTTTAAGTTTAGGTTTTTACTTTTGGGTTATTTTTAGGTTTTATTTTTTTAGTTTAGGTTTAGGTTTATTTTTAATTTATTTTATATTATTTACTTTAGGTTTAGGTTCAGGTTAAGTTTATTTTAGGTTTAGATTTAGGTTTTATTTATTTTAGTTTACTTTATTTTAGTTTAGGTAAAGGTTAATTTTATTTTGTTTATTTTATTTTTATTTTAGGCTTAGGTTTTTTTTAATTTACGTTTTAGGCTTTATTTTTTTATTTTTTTAAAGTTTTATTTTTAGGTTTAATTTTTAGGTTTAGTTTTTACTTAGTTTTTATTTTATTTTATTTTAAGTTTATTTTATATTAATTTTACATTTATTTTTTATTTTTTTAAGTTTTTTTATTCTTAGGATTATTTAGTTTTTCTAGTTTAGTTTAGGTTATTATTTATTTTATTTTAGTTTATTTTTATTAGTTTATTTTATTTTATTTTTAGGTTTAGGTTTAGGTTTTAGTTTAGGTTTATATTTATTTTATTTTATTTAGGTTTAGGTTTTTATTTATTAAATTATTTTTTAAGTTTTATTTAGTTTAAGTTTAGATTTTTAGGTTTTTAGGTTTTAAGGCTTAGGGTTTAGGGTTGTTATGGTTTAGGGTTTAGGGTTAGTTTAGTGTTTAGGGTTTAGGGTTTAGAGTTTTTTAGGGTTTAGGATTTAGGGTTGTAGGTTTAGGGTTTATGTTTTATTGTTAGTTTTAGGGTGTAGGGTTTAACATTTAGGGTTTAGGTTTTAGGGTTTAGGGTTTAGGGATTAGGGTTAGGGTTAGGGTTTTGTAGAAATAAAAAAGTAAACCGGTAGGTTAGGTTTTTTTAGCACAATTTTTATTTATTTTATTTTTATTTAGGTTTTTTTATTTTTATTTAATTTAGTTTATTTATTTTAGGTTTATTTATTTTAGTTTAGATTGTTATTTTAGTTTTTTTTGTTTAGGTTTAGGTTTATGTTTATTTTTTAGTTTAGTTTTATTTTTATTTTATTTTATAGGTTTAGGTTTATTTTTTTTAGGTTTAGGTTTAGGGTTTTATTTTATTTTTTTATGATTAGGTTTTAGGATTTTATTTTAGGTTTATTTTAAGGTTTAATTTTTTAGTTTAGGTTTACGTTTATTTTTAGTTTATTTTATTTTATTTAGTTTAGGGTTTAGGTTTTGTTTATTTTAGTTTAGTTTAGGTTTAGGTTTATTTTGTTTTCTTTTTTTTTAGGTTTAGTTTTTTTTAGTTTAGGGTTTAGGTTTTTATTTATTTTAGGTTTATTTTAGTTTTTATTTTATTTATTTTAATTTTTATTTTATTTTTTTATTTATTTTATTTATTTATTTTATTTTAGGTTTTTTATTTTATTTTATTTTTTAGGTTTTATTTATTTTTATTTATTTTAGTTTTTTATTTTATTTTATTTAGGTTTATTTATTTTTTAGTTTAGGTTTATTTATTTTAGTTTAGGTTTTTTTATTTTTAGTTTATTTTTTAGGTTTAGGTTTTAGGTTTAGGTTTTTTATTTTTAGGTTTAGGTTTTTATTTTATTTTATTTTTTTATTTTTTTTAGGTTTAGGTTTTGGTTTTATTTTATTTTTTAGGTTTAGGTTTAGGTTTTTTTATTTTAGTTTATTTTAGGTTTTATTTTTTATTTTAGGTTTAAGTTTATTTTAGTTTAACTATTTGTTATTTAGTTTAGGTTTATTTATTTTAGTTTATTTTAGTTTATTTATTTTAGTTTAGGTTTATTTATTTTTAGTTTAGTTTATTTTATTTTTTATTTTAGTTTTATTTTATTTTTAGTTTATTTTATTTAGTTTATTTTTTTATTTTAGGTTTATTTTTTAATTTATTTTAGTTTTTTTTTATTTAGGTTTTTTTATTTTAGGTTTAATTTATTTTTTTATTTAGTTTAGGTTTTTTTATTTATTTTAGGTTTTTTATTATTTTATTTTATTTAGTTTAGGTTTAGGTTTAGTTTAGTTTAGTTTATTTTAGTTTATTTTATTTTTTATTTATTTTATATTTTATTTATTTATTTATTTTAGGTTTTATTTAGGTTTATTTAGGTTTAGTTTATGTTTTAGTTTAGTTTTAGTTTAGGTTTATTATTTTAGGTTTAGGTTTTATATTTTAGGTTTTTTTTAGGTTTAGGTTTATTTAGGTTTAGTTTAGGTTTATTAATTTAGGATTGATTTATAGTTTAGTTTTTTTAGGTTTATTTTTAGGAGTTTAGGGTTTAGATTTATAGTTATTTTATTTAAGTTTTGATTTTATGGTTTAGTTTAGTTAGTTTAGGGTTAAGTTAGGTTGAGGTTTAGGTTTAGTTTAGGGATTAGGGTTTAGGGTTTTTGGGTTTAGGGTTAGTTTAGGGTTTAGGGTTTTTTAAAAAAAAATTAATTAGGAGTAGGTTTAAGTTTTATTTATTTTTTTTACGTATTGCTATTTTTTTAATTAATTTATTTTTAATTTTTATTTAGGTTTATGTTTAATTTTTATTTAGTTTAGTTTATTTATTTTAGGTTTATTTATTTTAGTTTAGGTTTTTTATTTTAGTTTACTTTTTAAGTTTAGGTTTAGGTTTATATTTATATTTTAGTTTAGTTTTTTTTACGTTTAGGTTTTTTTTTAGGGTTTGGTTTAGGTTTTAATTTTATTTTTTTAGGTTTAGGTTTTAGGTTTTTATTTTAGTTTTTTTTAGGTTTTTTTTTAATTTAGGTTTAGGTTTATTTTTAGCTTTGTTTTATTTTATTTAGTTTAGGGTTTAGGTTTAGTTTATTTTAGGTTTAGGTTTAAGTTTTATTTGTATTAGTTTTGGTTTATATTTATTTTATTTTGTTTATTTTAGGTTTAGTTTTTTTTTTGGGATTAGGGTTTAGGTTTAATATATTATTTATTTTTAGGTTTACTATCTATTTTTAGATCTTTATTTAGTTTATATTTTATTTTATTTTATGCTTATTTTATTTTATTTTAAGCTTATTTTATTTTTATTTTATGTTTAGTTTTTATTTTATTTAGGTTTTTTATTTTTAGGTTTATTTGATTTTTTAATTTAGTTTAGTTTTTTATTTATTTTATTTATAGTTTAATTTTTAGTATTTATTTTATTTTATTTTTAGGTTTTGGTTTAGGTTTAAGTTTTCATTTAGTTTTTTCTTTTATTTTATTTTTTATTTAATTTAGGTTTATGTTTTTTTATTTATTTTATTTTTAAGTTTTATTTAGTTTAGGTTTAGGTTTTTAGGTTTTTAGGGTTTAGAGTTTAGGGTTTAGGGTTTAGGGTTTAGGGTTTAGAGTTTGGGGTTTAGGATTTAGGGTTTAGGGTTTAAGGTTGTAGGTAAAGAGTTTAGGGTTTATAGTTTAAGTTTTTGGGTTTAGGTTTAGGGTTCATGTTTTAGTTTAGGGTTTAGGGTGTTTTGTTTTTTTTAACAAAGAACAAATTCAGATTCAAGATTTCTTTTTTTCAATTTCAGCAACCAAGTAACAAACCAGAGAAGTGAGGTAATCAAATAACCTCCTTGGGGCTAGTTAAAGCCTTATGTTCCTAGGATGTCTAGGCTATATACCCGTTACCATTCAATCTTATATAAATTAATACGTGAATAGAGGAAAGAGAACTCAACATTCATACACTTAAACTATAAGCACATGCATTTCTTATGCATTTGTAACAAGCATCATAACACATATTATTATTCATTTATAAGCTTTTGAAAAATACAGTTGGATTTAATTGTGATAATAGCCATACATATTTTAAATTAAATCAACACATGCAAGCTTACATAAAAAAAAATCTATTTTATTTTACTTGATTTTTAAAAGATGGATGCATGAATTCAAATGACATACCAAATTTAACATGATTGGAAAGAGGACAATCAAATATAAGCTTGTGATTCATTCAACCAAACTAGTTCTTAAGGACAATCAAATCAAAGCTTCTTTATTAATTAAGTTTTGGATTTGATTTGATTTAAAGAGGAGAAGAGAAACCATTGCTTGGTGTTTTAAATCCATTCCCACATTAATGATTTGATTTAATTTAAGGAACTTTAATTAAGTTGATTTTATTGCTTAAATAAGTTGAACCCTTAATAAGTTGAATTAATTACCTTTACCAATTTAAAAGTAATTAATTAAATAATTATGAGCCAACATGATATGCATGGAAAATAAACTTGCAATGATCCTAGGAAATAAAAGGGCTACTTAAAAATTATCCAACTCAGCGCCTACGTGGCAGCGATGGAGGCTATGATTAATCCCACAATTTAATAGGATTAAATCAGATCGATCTAGTGGATCTAATCAAGACTATCCATTCTGATCACACAGAATGGATGGTGTCTGATCTAACATCATGCGAGTGAGAGAGAATGGAGTCTGTTCATCATTTCTCACCTAATCTGAGCTTACCCGAGCTCGGATTAACTCCAAAAAAATTCCACACCTTTACGACATCGATTGGAGGAGATCCAACGGTCAAGATCACATGAGATGCAAGTTTTCTTCAAAAATCTCCAACCCATTTTTGGGTTAGGAATGATTTTTGAAGCATGCCTCGCCAGAGCTCAAGACCAGTGGCTTGAATGATTGAGGAAGCATCATCTGGTGGAGATGAAGTCCTATTGAGCATCAATTGGATCAATTCCTCGGTATTCGCTCAGAAGGCCATGAACCAATGATTTGGAGCTCAGCTTTGATTGAAGTCCCACCTCCGGTGCTCGAGAAGCTTGATAGATGATTCATTATAACTCGATGAGGCCTAGGGAAGGTGCGTGCAAAGTTAATTTGAGTTTGATGGAGAAATGAAGAAGTTAAGCCAAAAATGGGAGTGTCCTTTTTCGGGACGGATGGGAATGGAAATTTTTGATCGAGGAACAAGCTTGGGAGCTTAGGGAATGGCTCTAGCAGCTCATCTTGGGTAACTAGGGCTTTGAGGAATGATTTTTGTGTGTATTTGTGTGGAAACGAGGGGGTGAATACCACCCTTCATCTTCATCAGATGTGGGATCAGGTTTGGCTTCTAGTGGCCATCCGACCATCTCAGGGAGTCATGGGTGGTAGGGAGGAGGTGAGTTGGCCTAGCTTGGTTGGTTGAAGGTGTGGAGGTGGCTATCAAGGAGGAATCATGGGTGTCCTATGGGTTTCAAATGCTCTAATGGGGAGGGTGATGTGATTTCAGCTCCCATGGGTCATGGCCGACCCAACCACCCTTTGGGTCAGGTTGGACAATGTCTTAGGTGCCCAGGTGGACCATTGCCAGAGTACCAAGTGGCCAAGGGAATGAAAATGGCCACTTACATGAGTGATTTGCCTCATATGAAGCCCTTGACCTAAGGATAAAATTATCAATTGGCATTAGATTTGATTTTGGTAGATTTGAAATGAGTCAAAAGTTGGTTAGCCCAAATTTCAAGTCAATTGGAGTTGATTTGGTTAGGTTTGGCTCAATTTAACTCATTTAGGTCAAATTGGGTTTGGTTGGGTCAAGTTGACCAATTGGTCGAATTGGGTCAAACCAAGTGATCGGTCAAGTTCATATGATCATTTGGGATATTCTGGTCAATTGGTTTGGTTCAGTTTGGCTTAGATTTGATTTTAGCTCATTTAAATTCTTTTGGGTCAAATGGGTTAAGTTGACCAATTTGACCAAATTGGCCAAATTAGCTTGGATTGGGTGTTGGTTTGGGTTTATTTAACCAATGTAAGATAATTGTAGGCTTTGGTTTCAATTAATTTGGATTTGGTTTTGATTTAGGCTAACTTGAACCTTTAGGTCAAATTGGGCTAAGTAGATCAATTTGCAATGATCCAAGTTCTAATCCTACCCAAATTGGATTGAATGAAGCCCATCAAAACCTCCCATCATGATATATGGAGTTGGGTCAAGTGGACCAATTGGGTTTAGTTGGCTTGATTTTAGGTTGAGTTTGATTTAGTTGTGTTTATATGTGGATTTGGGATTAATATATAAATTCAATTACAATTGTCTTGGGTTCAAATGGGTTTTGGTTAATTTGAACATTTCAAGTCAAAAGTGACTTGGGTTGATTTTAGTTTGGCTTGATGATTGTAGATTTTATTTATATTTGTGAATATGATTGAAGGTATGATTGATTCATGAGAAAATCAATTGAATTTTTGTTTTGGAATGAAGGAAGGTTGCTAAGTCCTAGGTGTTGGGTCATATGGCTTAGGTTTGGATTTTGAGTTGGTTCGATTTAGTTTTGATAATTTAAATGTATATTTCATTTAAATTTGGAAGATGATGATTGAAAATATGATTGATTTGTGAGAAAATCAATTGAGTTTGACTTGATTTGTATTAAGATTTGGCTAATCCATGGGATATGTCATATGGCTTAGGAAGGGGTTTGATTTAATTTGATTTAGTTTGATTTAGTTTTGATCATTTAAATATAGATTTGATTTATATTTAGGAAGCAGATTGAAGATATAAATTGATTATGAGAAAATCAATTGATTTAGGTTGATTTGGATTAAGATTTGGCTAAGTCCATGGGATAGGACATATGGCTTAGGAAGGGTTTTAAGTTTGGATTTGATCATAGGCTTCAATCATTTGGTTTTGAAATTTGGGTTTAGATTTGGATTTGAATTTGATGTTTGAATTGAACTTGAGGTTTTCGTTGAGAAGGTGAACATCGATTGGATTTGGGTTGTAGGGTAGGTGGATTATCCTAATCCCTAAAGCATAACCTAATTCTATGGTTAACCCTTCTAAGTCTTTAGGCTTAGGTTAAGTGTTTACCTAATTGTTAGAAGTGTCTTATTACTAGGGAACTCTTAGTGACTAGAAGACTCCTAATCTAAGAGGGGAAGATTGAATCCGCACTCCAAAAGTGAGGTCAATAGGCTCTTTTCATTTAGAATCCAATAGGTTCTTTTCAAATCACATTAACTCATATGAGGAGCTGTGCTTAGAAACTTCAAATGATCCAGATGATTTTGAAGTGAAAGTTGCACTGCCAGGTTTTGAAGAAGAGATCAAGTCAACCATCAACGAGCTCAAAGAAATCAACTTAGGAACTGCAGAAGATCCATGCCCAACATACATCAGTTCTTTGTTGAACTAAATTGAAACCAATGACTTAGTTAGGCTATTAATTGACTTTAAGGATTGCTTTGCATGGAGTTATGAAGAGAAGCACAGATTGGCTCTTAACGCAGTGGTCCATAAACTAGAAATAAAGCCTACTGCTAACCCTATCAAGCAAGCTCCTAGACGCATGTGATTAAACATATAACAATAGGTCATTTATGAAGTCAAGAAACTAATCGATGATAGCTTCATCCAAAAAGAAAAATACCCTACCTGGTTAGCCAGCATTGTCCCAGTTAAGAAAAAGAATGGCCAATTTCACATATGCATTGATTTTAGGGATTTAAATATGATATGTCTAAAAGATCAATTTTCACTACTAATCCCGGAGCTAATGGTGGACATTGCCTCATCTCATGCAGTCTTCTCTTTCATTGATGGCTCATCTAGATATAACCAAATAAAGATGGTTCCTCAAGATGAAAGAAACACTACTTTAGAATCCCGATCAGAATCTACTGCTATAAGGTCAGGCCTTTCAGCCTTAAAAATTTCGGTGTTACATACCAACTAGATATGACTCAATCTTCGCCAAACTCATTCATCATCAAGTTGAGTGCTATGTCGATGACCTCGTGGTCAAAAGTAAAGAAAAAGAAGACCATTTCTTTGACTTGAGAGTAGTTTTTGAACAGTTAAGGTAATTTAACCTCAAAATAAAGCCTTTAAGTGTGCATTCAGAGTAGCTTCAGAAAAATTCCTTGGGTTTGTTTTCTGACACCAGAGAATCAAAATTGATCCGAAGAAGATCAAGGCGATCTTAGAAATACCACCCCCAAAAAGTTGAACTCAACTCAGATCATTCTGAGGGTGGTTGGCATATCAAAGACACTTTATATTCAACATATCGATAAGATGTCAGCCATTCACAACACTTGTCAAAAAGGATGTCAAGTTCAAGTGTGATTACAGGTGTGAGCATGACTTTGAAGACATTAAGAATTACGTAATGACACCGCCAATTCTAGCAGCCCTTATCTTAGGCAAACCACTCAAACTTTACACTGTTGTGTTAGATGACTCCTTTGGTGTTTTTTTGGCCCAAGCCAATGATGAAGAGATAGAAAATGCACTGTACTACCTCAGCCATCATCTAATCCCTATTGAGGCTAATTATCTGCCCATTGAGAAGCATTGCATAGCTTTAATCTTTGCATCCCAAAATCTACACCATTATATGCTTCCTAATAAGGTGAACTTAATCTCTAGGATCAATCCACTACAATATCTCATGATATGACTGATGCTATCCAGATGGTTGGCACGATGGTCCATGATCTTCTCGCAGTTTGACACTATCATCTTACCACTCCGTGCAGTGAAAGGAAAAGCACTAGCCAATTTCTTAGTAGCACACTCACTTCGTGGTGAATCTCCACTTAATGATGATCCCCTCAATGAATAAATCATGAACTTAGGGGATACTAGTATTAACCATTGGGAGATGTACTTGGATGGTGCGGCTTCCTCTTAAAGAGGAGAATAACCATAATCTACTATTCCAGAAAAGGTAGGGGTAAGAATAGTTCTCTTAACTCCTGACTGCCATGTGATGAGATTCTCATATCATCTGTCTAATCCTTGCAGTAATGATGAAGTTGAATATGAGGCTGTGATTGCCAGTTTATATTTAGTCATTACTCTAAGCATCCAGAACATCAACAACTTCAGGGATTCTTAATTAGTAATCAACTAAATCGTTGGGTTCTATAAGATTATAAAGCCCAAGATCCATCACTACCATAAGTACACCATGGAGTTGTTGGCCCAAATCCCTAAAGTTACCATTTATAAGATTCCTATAGGAGAGAATGCTGTAGCATATGCTTTAGCCACGCTTGCTAAGTAGTTGGCATGTCCAGAGAATGAGTCCATATCAATAATGTCCAAAACAGACAAGCCATATCCCTTATTGATATTGAACTCATCAAAAAGTACTCTTTTGAAGAGGAGGCTTCCATTGCCAAGAAGCACGAGGAGTTAGATTGGAGGCAACGATTCATGGATTACCTAAATAAAGGCAAACTACCTCAAGAGAAGTCCCAAGCCCATCAGATGTAGCAGAGAGTACTTTCCTATGCTCTTGTGGATGGTGTCTTATACCGGTGATCTTTCAATTATATGTGGTTATGTTGTTTATACAAACATGAAGCCCGTAAGATCACGACTGAGGTACGCTCTGGATTATGTGGAGTCAACCAATCCAATTCAAAGATGAAAGCCAAGATCAAGAGACCAAGATGCTACTGTACATCAATGATCAAAGATTACATGGATACATCTACGAGATACTACCAATGTCAAATACAAATTGTGGTACTACACCAACCGTCCAACATTCTACATATTACATTGGCCTCATGGCCATCCGAGTGTTGGGGTACCGACATAGTGGGTCCGAATGATCCTCTTTTTTCCAAGGGTCATCGGTTCATCTTAGCTGCTACTGATTACTTTCCCAAATGGGCGAAGGTGATTCCACTCAGAGAGGTCACAGCTCAGCATGTGCTCTAGTTTTTTAGGAACCATATCATATATAGGTTAGAAGTGCCTCGATAAATTATATATGATAATAGTACTACATTCAAGAGCACTTAGATCAAAAACTTTGCTCGAAGACAACATAAATTAGAGATATTCTATCATCAACTACCCGAGGGCAAACATCTTAGCAGAAGCCTTTAATAAAACTATCATCCAAATACTAAAGAAGACACTCAACAATAATAAGCAATAGTGGCATGAACAGTTAGTTGAAGCCTTATGGGCCTACCGCACCACATATAGAACTCCAACTCAGTCTACTCATTTCTACTTAATATATTGGTCTAAAGTCATTCTACTATTAGAAGTCTAACTCCCATCACTAAGGATAGCTTTGGGTAGCAAGATCACAACAGAGCGGAATGCCAAGTTGTGCTTAGAAGAGCTCAAAGGTTTGGATGAGAGATGTCTGCTGGCATGCCAAGACCTTGAGTTTTACAAAGCTAAAATGATTCAAGATCATAATAAGTTGGTTCTTCTTAGAGCTTTTTAAGTAGGAGAGCTTATTTTAGTTTTAAGGAGACCAATTGTTGCCCATCATAAGATGGGAGGCAAGTTTTAATCCACTTGGGAAGGCCCTATTTCCATAGAGAAGGCCTACCAAGGAAGATCTGATTAGCTTATTAATCATAAGGGACAGGACCAAATGCTTCCAATCAACTGGATCTACTTAAAGAAATATTATAAATCATGTTTGAAAATAATTATCATCAATCAAAATTCCATTTCGAATTCAATCTCTTCCATGTTGAAAGTATTCTTATTTGTAAATCTGCCATGATGTGTTTAGGGTAAGTGTAAGGAACCCGAGCGGCATCCTATCCTTGATCGACACAACATAAACACAAACTACACACAAACTTATAAAATAAACACACATCTTTTATTTTAGGCTACTCTGAGTTAAGATAACAACCCCAACGACACTCACTCAATAGTAGCTCTAGGTAGGCTAACGTACTGCCCTGTTAGTGTGTCACCCCAGTGGTTTTCTTGCTTTGGAGTATGTAAGTCTGCTATGCTTTCCTTCCATACTTGGCCAATATACATTGACGAGTGCCTTATTAGTTTGGTAGGCCTTATTGTGTGGCCAATAAGCTACCTCATGTTGGCCCATTTAAGAGGATGTTAGTATGCTAAGCTTTTTTCTTGGATTAGCCTTTGTGCGCTGACCAGGTTGAGTATATTTGAGTTTAGGATAAGTCCCCTTGCTGCTCCTTCCCTCCTAACTACTTCAAGTCTGGGTCCAGTCCTTCCTCCGGGCTCCCCACTTAGTAGTTGCTCTAGGTTAGATAGCATTTGTCCCACCGATGACAGACTATCTTGATGATCAATTTTTCTTAGAAAGTTGTAAGCCTACATGCTTTCTTTCCATATTGATTGTTACATATTGACGGGCACCTTTGGTTGGTTGGTTCTTACTATGCTGATGGATACACCACTCATGCTGATAGATACACCTTAGGTTGGTTAGTTCTCACACCTTAGAGTACACAACTCATGGAAGATGTAAGTCTATATGCTTTCTCTTTGAGTTTGACATCATACACCTATAGGCTTTCTTTTTCAGGGCTCATGATAATGCCCCTAGTAGTACTATATTTTGATCACCTCCTTTGTGACCCCATTTAGACACTACCCAGGTTATTATCGGATTGGACAGTTCTCCTTTCCTAGTAACCACCCTTGTGGTTGGAGAATTTATTCTATGGATGTGCATATTCTCCCTTGGTCCAGTAAATTTGAGATAGGTCAAGGATAACATATCCCCTTCTTAATGTGGTCCCTAGCACACCAATAGGTTACACACAAACATATAAATAAAAAATATATACACCTGTGGATTAGGAGAGCACCCCTAGTGGCACCTTTTTCCAAGCATGCATACTATCTTTAGGGAAGTGTCAGCAAAACTCCCATAAGAATCACCTGACTACTCTTGAGTTGATATAAGTCCCCAATGACATTCACTCTGTAGTCTCCCTTAAGTTGGGTTATATTTGTTTATGCTACCAATAGGTCACCCCAGTGGTTGTTCCCTACTTTAGAAGATGTATGTCTGCTATGCCTTCTTCCTGACATAATTATTGCACATCGAAAGGCAACCCCTTAGGCTAGCTAGCTCTACCCCATGGCTAGTAGACTATCCCTTTGGATTTGTAAATCTGAGATAGGGAAAATCCGATATAGCCCCTTCTCAGTGGGTCCATTGCACACTGACATGGTCCATAAATTAAAGCTATCAAATTTGACCTAGCTCACATCCTCAATGGATATGCCCTCAATTCAAAATCAAACTAAACTAATTAAACCATATCAAATCACATGAAATTAAGATAAAATTAATCTTGACTACTTTTGAGTTGACATAAGTCCCCAGCGACATTCACTTTCGGTAGTGTCCCCTAGGTCATGTTGATTTGCTATGCACATCCAGCGGTCTGACGATTTGTTCCTCATTTTGGAAGATGTAAGTCTACTACACCTTCTTCTTAGCATAGCCGTTGCACAATGAAATGCAATCCCTTAGGTTGGCTAGCTCTACCTCCTGACCGATGGAGCTACCCTTTGGTTTGTAAACTGAGGTGGGTTAAAGGCGATATAGCCCCTTTGGGTCAATCTCCACGCGACTAGTTTTTATACATTAACTTTCAGATTTAATTAAATTTGATTTTCTCTAATGAGTTAAATCACCCTTCTCCCGATTGGATCCCCAAATCATATATAAATAAATGGTCAACTAACAAATTCAAAAGCCAACCTCCCTAGTGGAACCAAATTAAACCAACTCCCAGTAGAGTCTCGTCAAAGAAATCCAACCAATTCTTATTCCTAGTGGATACATCCCAAAATAAATTTATGAAATCAAACTCAAATCCTAATCCCCAGTGGATAGCCTAAACCTGCTTCCCTAGTGGAAGGCTCAAATACCCGATCCCTAGCAGACTCAAACCCATATCTCTAGTAGATGTGCCTCCACATCAATTAAAACAAATCAAATTCAATTCAATTCAATCTTAATCCCTAGTGGATTATAGATTCTTATCTCTAGTGGATCTTCTATCTACAAATCATAAAATCTAATCAAATTCAAACCTTATCCATAATAGATTTTCTTCTTCTACACCCTTGACATAGACCACTCACATGTCATGTCCAATGCATGTGTGATCCCCTAGCAGATCTCCCTTCATGTCCTTGACATGGAATTCTTATCAAATCTTACTTCTTCTCTTATGCACACCTTTAATACTTCAACCAAAATCCAAACAATGTATTCATTCAAATTACATCATCATATCATTGTAATCAATATTTTATGATTTGTGATAGTGCAAGCTCAAACTAACTATACAATATCATGCTAAACATATTTCCATTGAGAATTAACACCTATATATATATATTATAATATATAATGTTATATAATAATTTGTTATAATATAATATATTGTCTAACATTACACATCATTAGAATCACTTAAAAAGAAAAAATAACAAAATTTTCTCAAAATATGAATAATGTTCATTTTGGATGTAAAATTGTTAATTTTCTATTAGAAATGGTACAAAATAACATAATTTCAGTGTTGCTTATTTGTGTGTGCCATGAATTTGGTCAAATTCTTCCATCTCAACCTTCAAATTAACATTATTGTGAGTTTTGATCGAATGTATTATAACAAAAGTAAAACATACTAAAATGTACAATAATATTTAGTAACATAACAACACATTCATATATATATATATATATATATATATATATATATGTTTTTATATTTATGAACATTATATTTTATATAATATAATATCTTACATTGCACCTTAAAATGAATCACTTTAAGCATAAAATTTATAAATTTTGGTTGAAAAATGAACATTTATTTTGGATGCAAAATTCCATTCTTTTGATTAAATGACACACCATAGCACACCCCCAATGATGTTACCTAAATCTTACTTTAAATTTGGCCAAATTCCATCAACTCAACCTATAAATCAGTATTTTTATGAATTATACCAATATACACTCTAAGTACATCATCTATAACAAACTAAAAGTATGCTTAAACAATAAATAGGGTACACAATAGTATGTTATAATGCATGATCTTATACTATGTTATGGCATCTATATTATAATACACTATAACTTATTATATTATATTGCATATCATATCACAAGGGATTGCTTAAGATAAAAAACATAAAATTAGTCTAAATAATAAAAAAAACTATATATTTTAGTCATATCACTTAAATTTAAATAATATATTATGATGCCATGTTCTACCTATTATGAATTTGGCAAAATTCCACCATTTTAAAGCCTAAATCCACATTTTTATAATTAGTGCTAGTGTAGGCTCGACTGCATGATTGTAAAATACTAAAATAATTTATAATGCACAGAATAATGTATAATGATATATGATGTTATACTATTTTACAACATATAATATTTATTTTGAACATAAAATCTTACTTTTTAGACTACAAGTGGTGTAGCACACATTTGGTACTACAACCTAATTCCCACTTCAAATTTAATAAATTTCATCATCTGTTTTATTAGGATTTATATCAATATAGACTATAGGGCCCAATACCATAATATACTAAAGCACTTCAAAACATTATATCACATCCAAAAATACACTACTACATGCTCAAATATATGATGCTACATTATATATTTGAGTAAACTATTAGGTTTATGTTTATTTAGTTTAATTTTATTATTTAGGTTTAGGTTTTATTTTTTATTTTTAGGTTTAGGTTTACGTTTTTATTTTATTTTTTTAGGTTTAGGTTTTAGGTTTTTATTTAGGTTTATTTTTAGGTTTTATTTTTTAGTTTAGGTTTATTTTGTTTTATTTAGTTTAGGTTTAGGTTTATGTTTAGGTTTAGTTTATTTTAAGTTTAGGTTTAGGTTTTATTTATTTTAGTTTAGGTTTAGGTTTATTTTATTTTGTTTATTTTATTTTTATTTTAGGTTTAGGTTTTTTTTAGTTTAGGGTTTAAGTTTTATTTTTTATTTATTTTTAGGTTTATTTTTTAGGTTAGGGTTTTTATTTAGTTTTTATTTTATTTTATTTTAAGTTTATTTTACTTTTAGTTTTTATTTTATTTAGGTTTTTTATTCTTAGGTTTATATTTTTTTAGCTTAGTTTAGGTTTTTATTTATTTTATTTTTGTTTAGTTTTATTTTTATTTTATTTTATTTTGAGGTTTAGGTTTAGGTTTATATTTTATTTTATTTATTATATTTTATTTATTTAGTGCAGTTTATTTATTTATTTTATTTTATTTATTTAGTAGGTTTAGGTTAGGGTAGTGTGTTTAGGGATTATGAGTTTATGGTTTGGGTTTTAAGGTTGAGGGTTTAGAGTCATGGTTTAGGGTCATGATTTAGGGTCAGCATTTAGGGTTTATTATAGGCTTTAGTTGAGACTAGGTAGTTTAGTATGTTTAGGGACCAGGAGGGTTTAGTGGGTTTAGGGTTTTAGGTGTGGGAGTTAGAGTTAGAGTGTTTAGGGTTTAGGGTTTAGTGTTTAGGGTTTAGTGTTTAGGGTCTAGGATTTCTTAAGGTTTAGGGTGTTGGGTTTAGAGTTTATGGTTTAGGGTTGTAAGGTTAGGGTTTATGATTTAAGGTTTAGGGGTTTTTTTTTAAATTAAGTAAACTATTAGGTTTATGTTAATTTAGTTTATTTTTTTTATTTATTTCAGTTTATTTTATTTTTTTTTTTTATTTAGATTTATTTTCATTTTTATTTAGTTTAGTTTATTTATTTTAGGTTTATTTACATTAGTTTATACTTTTTTTAGTTAATTAAAAGTTTATGTTTATTTTTTTTGTTTTGTTTTATTTTTATTTTATCTTTTAGGTATAGATTTTATTTTTTATTTTTAAGTTTAGGTTTAAGTTTTTATTTTATTTTTTTAGGTTTAGGTTTTAAATTTTTATTTTAAGTTTATTTTTAGGTTTTATTTTTTAGTTTAGATTTATTTTAGTTTCTTTTGTTTCATTCAATTTAGGGCTTAGGTTTTATTTATATTAAATTAGTTTATTTTAGTTTAAGTTTAAGTTTATTTTATTTTTTTTATTTTGGGTTTAGGTTTTTTTTTAGGTTTAGGTTTAGGTTTTTATTTAATTTTTATTTTATTTTATTTTAGGTTTATTTTATTTTTATTTTATGTTTAGTTTTTAATTTATTTAGGGTTTTTATTTTTTTATTTATTTTATTTTTATTTTATTTTATTTTTACATTTAAGTTTAGGTTTATGTTTAGGTTTAGGTTTTGGTTATAGTGTAAGTTTATATTCTATATTAGTTTATTATTTTATTTTGGTTTAGGTCTTAGTTTAGGTTTATATTTTATTTTATTTAGTTTTAGCTTTGTTATTTTTTTATTTTTAAGTTTTATTTAGTTTAGCTTTAGGTTTTTAGGTTTTTGGGGTTTAGGGTTTAATGTTTAGGGGGGCTCACTGAGGTAGGTTTTAGGTTTAGGATTTAGGTTTAGGTTTAGGGTTTAGGGTTTAGGGTGGTTTTAAGGTTTAGGCCTTTTTAGGGTTTAGGATTTTAAGGTTTAGGGTTTAGGGTTTAGTGTTGTAAGTTTAGTGTTCACGGTTTAGGGTTTAAGGTTTCTTTTAGGGTTTAGGGTTTATGGTTAAGGATTATTTTAATTTATTTTTTATTTTTATTTTTATCTTTATTTAATTAAGTAAAATGGTAGGTGTATGTTTATTTAGTTCATTTTTTATTTTATTTAGGTTAATTTTTTAGTTTTGTTTATTTATTTTAGTTTAGGTTTTTAATTTTAGTATATTTTTTAGGTTTATGTTTTTTTTAAGTTTATTTTTTAGTTTAGTTTTATTTTTAATTTATTTTTTAGCCTTAGTTTTTTATTTTTTTATTTTAGGTTTAGGTTTAGGTTTTTATTTTACTTTTAGGTTTAGGTTTTAGGTTCTAATTTTAGGTTTATATTTAAGTTTTATTTTTATTATTTAGGTTTAGGTTTATTTTTTATTTATTTTATTTTATTTAGGGTTTCAGTTTAGGTTTAGGTTTAGTTTATTTTAGTTTAGTTTAATTTAGTTTTGGTTTCTGTTTATTTTATTTTGATTTTAGGTTTAGGTTTTTTTTTATTTTAGGGTTTAAGTTTTTTTATTTAGTTATTTTTGAGTTTTATTTTAAGGTTTATTTTTAAGTTTAGGTTTTTATTTACTTTTTTTTTATTTTAGGTTTAATTTTTATTTTATTTAGGTTTTTAATTTTTAAGTAAATTTTGATTTTTATTTATTTTATTTTATTTTATTTTTTATTTTTTATTTTATTTTCTTGTTTAGGTTTAGATTTAGGTTTAGGTTTAGGTTTTTATTTTATTTATGCTTAAGTTTTTTTTTTTTTTTACTTTTAGGTTTTATTTAGTTTGGTTTAGATTTTTTAGCATTTTAGGGTTTAGGGTTTGGGGTTTAGGGGTTAGGTTTTAGGGTTCAGGATTTAGGATTTATGTTTCAGGGTTTAGGGTTTAGGGTTTATGGTTTTTAGTGTTTAGGGTTTAGGGTTGAGGGTTTAGGTTTTAGGTCTAGGGTTTAGGTTTTAGTTTAGGGTTTTGATTTTTTGGTTTTTTTTATTTTAACAAAGAACAAATTTAGATTCAACATTTCTTCTTTTTGATTTCATAAACCAAGTAACACACCAAGTTTTCTAAGACACAAGCAACGACATAGATAAAAAATGAGCATGCATAGAAGAAAATTAAAGAGATAGTTCCATAAGCAGCAGATCGAATTGACCATTATTTAGTTTCTCTAGTTCCCATCAAAACCACCCTGACCTCTTGAGTAGTAGGATACACCATCATATCCTCAATCTCTCCCTCAACCACCACCATGGTTGTAACCTCCGTTGCTCCTCCCACCTCCATAACCACCACAGCTTCGACCACCACCTCCATATCGATCAGCACCTCGGATCCCCACCACCTGCAATAGCGCCACCTCCACCTTAGCCTCCAGCTAGATCTAGATGATTGGTGATGTTCCTACTATCAAGGTTCTACCCATTCTTTGGGTTTAGGTTTAGGTTTAGGTTTAATAGATTTTAGGATTTAGGTTTATTTTTTAATTTATTTAGTTACTTTAGGTTTAGGATTAGGGTTTGTGGTTTAGGGTTTAGGGTTTTAGGTTAGGGTTTATGGTTTAAGGTTTAGGGTTTAGGGTTTAAGATTTTAGTATTTTAGGGTTTAGGGTTTAGGGTCTAGGGTTTAGGGTTTAGGGTTTAAGGTTTAGTGTTTTTTATGGTTTATGGTTTAGGGTTTTTTAGGGTTTAGGCTTTAGGGTTTAAACATTAGGATTGTATGTTTAGGGTTTAGGGTTAGTTTTAGGGTTTAGGGCTTTTTTTTATAAAAATACATTAAGTAAACTAGTAAGTTTAGTTTATTTAGTTTATTTTTATTTATTTTAGTTTATTTTAATATTTATTTTTGTTTAGGTTTATTTTTTATTTTTATTTATTTTAGGTTTATTTATTTTAGTTTATTTTTTAGGTTTAGGCCTAGTTTAGGTTTATTTTTTAGTTTAGTTTTATTTTTATATTTTTTTTTAGGTTTAAGTTTTATTTTTTATTTTTAAGTTTAGGTTTAGGTTTTTATTTTATTTTTTTAGGTTTTTATTTTAGGTTTATTTTTAGGTTTTATGTCTTAGTTTTAGTTTTGGTTTGTTTGAAGTGTATTTTATTTTATTTATTTTAGGTTTAGATTTTTAGCTTTTTATGGTTTAGGGTTCAGGCTTTAGGGTTTGGTGTTTAGGGTTTGGGGTTTACGGTCTAGGGTTTTGGGTTTATGATTTAGTGTTTAAGTTTTAGGGTTTAGGGTTTAGGGTTTTTAGGGTTTTGGGTTTTAGGTTGAGGGCTTAGGTTTTTTATCTAAGCTTCAGGTTTTAGTTTAGGGTTTTTGGATTTTATTTTATTTTAACATAGAACAAATTCAGATTCAACATTTCTTCTTTTTGATTTCATCAACCAAGTAACACCCCAAGTTGTCTAAGACACAAGCAACAACATAGATCAAAACTAAAAGCACAGTTCCATAAATACCAGATCGGATCGATCGTTCTTCATTTTCTCCAGTTCCCATCAAAACCACTCGGGCCTCTCGAGTAGCTAGATCCATCATCATATTCTTGATCTCTCCCTCCACCACCACCATGGCTGTAACCTCCGTCACTCCTCCTGCCTCCACAACTACCATTGCTCCGACCACCACCTCCATATCCACCAACACCTCCGAAGCTCCACCACCACTGTGATAACTGCTGCCTCTACCTTTTCCTCCATCGCTAGATCTTGATTGAGTTTGGTTGATGGTGATGTTCCTGTCATTAATGTTCTGCCCATTCTTAGGGTTTAGGTTTAGGTTTAGGTTTAGGTTCATTTGATTTTATGGTTTAGGTTTAATTTTAAATTTATTTACTTACTTTAGGTTTAGGTTTAGGGTTTGGGGTTTAGGGTTTAGGGTTTACGATTAAAGTTTAGGTTTTAGGGTTTAGGGTTCATGGTTTTAGGGTTTTAGGGCTTATGTTTTTTGGGTTTAGGGTTTATGGTTAGGGTTTAGGGTTTAGGGCTTATTATTTAGGGTCTAGGGTTTACTATTTTTTAGGGTTTAGGGTTTAAGCTTTAGGGTTTAGAGTTTAGGATTGTAGGTTTAGTGTTGTAGGTTAAGGGTTTAGGGTTAGTTTTAGGGTTTAGGGTTTAGGTTTTTTAAAAAAAAAATTAAGTAAACTAGTAGGTTTAGTTTATTTAGTTTATTTAGTTTATTTTATATTTATTTTAGTTTATTTTATTATTTATTTTTATTTAGGTTTATTTTATTATTTTTATTTAGTTTAGTTTATTTATTTTAGTTTAGGTTTTCTACTTAATTTATTTTTTAGGTTTAGTTCTAGGTTTAGGTTTATTATTTAGTTAAGTTTTATTTTTATTTTATTTTTTAGGTTTAGGTTTCATTTTTTATTTTTAGGTTTAGGTTTAGGTTTTTATTTTATTTTTTTAGTTTTAGGTTTTAGGTTTTTTTTTTTAGGTTTATTTTTAGGTTTTATTTTTTTATTTAGGTTTAGGTTTTTTTAGTTTATTTTATTATATTTAGTTTATGTTTAGATTTTTAGCTTTTTAGTTAGGGTTCAGGGTTTAGGGTTTGGGGTATAGGGTTTGGGGTTTAAGGTTTAGTGTTTAGGGTTTAGGTTTTTATTTTTAGGGTTTAGGATTTAGGATTTTAGTGTTTAGGGTTTAGGGTTTAGGATTTAGGTCTAGGGTTCAGGTTTTAGTTTAGGGTTTAGGGTTTTTGTTTTTTTTAAATAGAGAACAAATTTAGATTCATCATTTCTTTTCTTCAATTTCATCAACCAAGTAACACACCAAGTCTTCTAAGACTCAAGCGATGACATAGATAAAAAATGAGCTTGTATAGAGCAAATCAAAAACACTAAATAACTTGAACCGTCTCCACTATAAAGACACAGTTCCATAAGCAGTAGATCGGATCGGCCATTCGTCAGTTTCTCTAGTTCCCATCAAAACCACCTTGGCCTCTCGAGTAGCGAGATCCACCATCATATCCCCAATCTCTCCCTCAGGCACCACAATGGCTATAACCTCAGTCTTTCCTCCCTCCTCCATAATCACCACTGCTCTAACCACCACCTCCATATCCACCAGCACCTCTAGATCCCCTACCACCATAATGATAACCTTCCTCACTCATACTAACTGAGCACGGTTAGATGATTCTTGCCATGAAGGTTCTGCCAATTCTTAAGGTTTAGGTTTAGGTTTAGGTTTATTTAGTTTTAGGGTTTAGGTATATTTTTTATTTATTTAGTGACTTTAGGTTTAGGTTTAGGGTTTGGCATTTAGGGTTTAGAGTTTGGGGTTTAGGGTTTAGTGTTTAGGGTTGGGGTTTAGGGTTTAGAGTTTAGGGTTTAGGGTTTTAGGGTTTATGCTTTTAGGGTTTTGGGTATAGGGTTTAGATTTTAGGGGTTAGGATTTAGGGTTTAGGGTTTAAGGTTGTAGGTTATATGTTGTATGTTGTAGGTTTAGTATTGTAGGTTTAGGGTTTAGGGTTTAGGGTTAGTTTTAGGGTTTAGGGTTTCTTTTAGAAATTAGAGGTTTAGTTTAATTTAGTTTTTTACTGTTTATAAATTTTTTTAGGAGTTTAGGGTTTAGGGTTAATTTTAGGTTTTAGGGGAATTAGTGTTTAGGATTTAGTGTAGGGTTTAGGATTTTTTAAAATTATGTAAATTAATAGGTTTAGGTTTATTTAGTTTATTCTATATTTTTATTTAATTTTATTTTTTATTTTTATTTAGTTTAGTCTATTTATTTTATGTTTATTTATTTTAGTTTAGGTTTTTTATTTTAGTTTAGTTATTTTTCTTTTTAAGTTTAGGTTTTATTTTTTATTATTAAGTTTAGGATTTAAGTTTTTTTTAGGTTAAGGTTTTGGTTTTTTATTTGTTTTTTTTTTTGGGTTTAAGTTTTAGGTTTTTATTTTAGGTTTTATTTTTTATTTTAGGTTTAGTTTTATTTATAGTTTATTTTATTTCATTTAGTTTAGGGTTTAGGCTTAGTTTATTTTAAGTTTAGGTTTAGGTTTTGTTTATTTTAATTTAGTTTATTTTAGTTTAGGTTTAGGTTTATTTATTTTAGGTTTAGTTTTTTTAGTTTAGGGTTTTGGTTTTAATTTTTATTTATTTTTAGGTTTATTTTTTAGGTTTAGGTTTTTATTTTATTTTATTTTATTTTAGTTTTATTTTCTTTTAATTTAGGTTCATTTTATTTTTATTTTATGTTTAGGTTTTTAATTTTTAAGTTTATTTTGTTTTTTTTAGCTTAGTTTAGGTTTTTATTTTATTTTAGTTTAGTTTTTATTTTTATTTTATTTTATTATTAGGTTTAGGTTTTGGTTATAGTTTAGGTTTTTATTTTATTTTATTTTTTGTTATTTTATTTTGGTTAGTTTTTTTAATTTTTTTTAGGTTTAGGTTTTCAAGTTTTTAGGGTTTAGGGTTTAGGTTTTAGGGTTTAGGGTTTAGGATCTTAGGGTTTATGGTTTAGGGTTTAATGTTTAGGGTTAGTTTTAGGGTTTAAGGTTCACAATTTGGGTTTTTTTTAATTAAGTTTATTTTAAATTTCTTAAAAATAAGTAAATTGGTAGGTTCATGTTTATTTAGTTTATTTTACTTTTATTTTTATTTTGGTTTATTTTTATTTTTATTTAGTTTAGTTTACTTATTTTAGGTTTTTTATTTTCGTTTATTTTTTATGTTTTATGCTTCATGATTAGGTTTCAGTTTATTTTGCCTTTAGTTTAGTTTTAGCCATTTTAGTTTTAGTTTTTTTTTTATGTCTAGGTTTATGTATTTATTTTATTTTATTTTTGGTTTAGGTTTTAGATTTTTATTTTTATGTTAACTTTTAGGTTTTATTTTTTAGTTTAAGGTTAGGTTTATTTTCATTTTAGTTTATTTTATTTTATTTAGTTTAGGTTTTATTTATCTTTAGCTTTATTTTATTTTAGGTTTTTTTATTTTTACTTTAAATTATGTTTTATCTTTTATTTATTTTAGGTTTACTTTTTAGGTCTTTTTTAGCCTAGTTTATTTTATTTATTTTATTTTATTTAGTTTTATTTTTTATCTTTCTTAGGTTTAGGTTTAGGTTTAGGTTTAGGTTTTAGTTTATGTATATTTTATCTTTAGGTTTCTTATTTATTTTATTTTTAGGTTTTATTTAGTAAGTTTTAGGTTCTTTAGCTAGGTTAGCCTGGGTTTAGGATTTGGGGTTTAAGGTTTAGGGTTTAGGGGTTTTTTTTAGGTTTAGGATTGGGGGTTTAAGGTTTAGGGTTTAGGGGTTTTTTTTAGGTTTTAGGTTTAGGTGTTTAAGGTTTAGGGTTTAGGGTTTAGGGTTTAGGTTTTAGGGTTTATAGTTTAGGGTTTAGCATTTTAGGGTTTAGGGTTTAGGGTTTTGGGATTTTAGGGTTTAGGATTTAGGTTTTAGGTTTAGGGTTTAGGTTTTAGTTTAGGGTTTAGAGTTTTTGATTTTTTTTAATAGAGAATAAATTCAAATTCAACAATTCTTCTTATCAATTTCATTAACCAAGTAACACACAAGTTTTTAAGCAAGTGATGACATAGATGAAAAGAGCGTGCATAGAAAATCAAAAACTCAGATAATTAGAACCATCTCATTATGAGACAGTTCCATGAACAGCAGATCGGTCAGTTCTTAGTTTATTTCCCAAAAGAACCACCCCGGCCTCTCTAGTAGTGGGATCCATCACATCCCGATCTCTCCCTCACCACCATGGTTGGTTAACCTCCATCACTTCCATGCCTCCATAACCATTGATCCGACCCTCCTCCATATCCACCCGGCACCTTGAATCCCCACCACCGTCTGATGTCATAGTCCTCCTTAGCCTCCTTTGTGATCTAGGCTAGTTGACATTGATGTTCTTGCCATCAAGGTTCTACTTATTCTTAGGGTTTAGGTTTATTTGGTTTTAGGCTTTAGGATTATTTTTTAATTTATTTAGTTACTTTAGGTTTAGGTTTAGGGTTTGGGGTTTAGGGTTTATAGTTTAGGGTTAGGGTTTAGGTTTAGGGTTTACGGTTTAGGGTTTAGGGTTTAGGGTTTAGGGTTTTAGGGTTTATGCTTTTAGGGTTTAGGGTTTAGGGTTTAGGGTTTAGGGTTTAGGTTTAGGGTTTAGCATTTGGGGTTTATGGTTTTTTCTAAAATTATGTAAACTGGCGGGTTTATGTTTATTTAGTTTATCTTTTATTTAGTTTAGTATATTTTAATTTTTAATTTTAATTTTAAATTTTTATTAAGTTTAGTATATTTATTTTAGGTTTATTTATTTTAGTTTAGGTTTTTTGCTTTAGTTTATTTTTTAGGATTTGGTTTAGGCTTAGGTTTACTTTTTAGTAGAGTTTTATTTATATTTTATTTTCTAGGTTTAGACTTTATTATTTATTTTTTAGTTTAGCTTTAGGTTTTTATTTTGTCTTTTTAGGTTTTGGTTTTAGATTTTTATTTTAGGTTTATTTTTAGGTTATATTTTTTAGTTTAGGTTTTGGTTTAATTTTAGTTTATTTTATTTTATTTAGATTAGATTTAGGATTAGATTTAGTTTATTTTAGGTTTAGGTTTTATTTATTTTAGATTAGTTTATTTTAGTTTAGGTTTGGTTTATTTTATTTTGTTTATTTTATTTTTATTTTAGGTTTAGTTTTTTTTAGTTTAGGGTTTAGGTTTTATTTTTTCTTTATTTTTAGGTTTATTTTTTAGGTTTAGGTTTTTATTGAATTTTTATTTTATTTTATTTTAGATTTAGTTTTTTTATTTTATGTTTAATTTTTATTTCATTTAGGTTTTTTATTCTATTTTTTATTTTATTTATTTTTAGTTTAGTTTAGGCTTTTATTTATTTATTTTTAGTTTATTTTTAATTATTTTATTTTATTTTTAGGTTTAGGTTTAAGTTTTGTTTAGGTTTTATTTTATTTATTATTTTATTTTATTTATTTTAATTTTGGGTTTTATTTAGTTTAGGCTTAGGTTTTTAGGTTTGTAGGATTTAGGGTTTAGTTTAGGGTTTTAGGTTTAGGGTTTAGGGTTTAGGGTTTAGGGTTTAGGGTTTAAGGTTTAGGGTTATCTTAGGGTTTAGGGTTAGTTTAAGATTTAGGTTAACAGGTTTAGGTTAGTTTAGGGTTTAGGTTTCTTTAGGGTTAGGATTTTAGGGTTTAGTTTAGGTTTATAGTTTTAGTTTAGGGTTTATTAGGGTTTAGGTTTAGGTTTAGGGTTTAGGTTTAGGTTTAGGTTTGGTTTAGGGTTAGTTAGTTTAAGTTTAGGGTTTAAGTTTAGGGTTTAGGGTTTAGTCTTTAGTTTTTTAGGGTTTAGGGTTAGTTTTAGGGTTTAGTGTTTTTTTTTTTTTTGAAAAAAATATATAGAATGGTAGGTTTAAATGTTTATTAGTTTATTATTTATTTGTTTTAGTTTTTATTTTTTTTATTTATTTAGTTTAGTTTTTTATTTTCATTTTGGTTTTTTATTTTATTTTTTAGATTTAATTTTAAATTTATGTTTATTTTTTAGTTTAGTTTTATTTTTTAATTTTTTAGGTTTGGTCTTATTTTTTTTTTATTTTAGGTTTATTTTAGGTATTTATTTTATTTTTTTTAGCTTTAGGTTTTCCATTTTATTTTAGGTTTATTTTAGGTTTTATTTTTAGTTTAGGTTTAGGTTTATTTTAATTTATTTTATTTTATTTAGTTTAGGGTTTAGGTTTAGTTTATTTTGGGTTTAGGTTTAGGTTTATATATTTTAGTTTAGTTTATTTTAGTTTTGTTTATGTTTATTTTATTTTGTTTATTTTGGGTTTAGTTTTTCTTAGTTTAAGGTTTAGGTTTTATTTATTTTTAGATTTATTTTTTGGTTTAGATTTTATTTTATTTTATTTTATATAGGTTTAGTTTATTTTATTTTATGTTTAGGTTTATTTTATTTAGGTATTTTATGTTTAGGCTTATTTTATTTTTTAGTTTAATTTAGATTTTTATTTATTTTATTTTAGTTTTGTTTTTATTTTTTATTTTATTATATTTTTAGGTTTAGGTTGATGTTTTAATTTAGGTTTCTAATTTATTTTATTTAGGTTTAGGTTTCTTTATTTATTTGATTTTTAGGTTTTATTTAGTTATATTTAGGATTTTAGATTTTTAGGGTTTATACTTTTTGGTTTAGGGTTTAGGGTTTAAGGTTTATGATTTGAGGTTTAGTGTTTAGGGTTTAAGGTTTAGGGCTATAGGTTTTAAGGTTTATGATTTAGGGTTTAGGGTTTTAGGGTTTATGATTTAGGGTTTAGGGTTTATGGTTTAGGGTATAGGGTTTGTTATAAGTTATAGGGTTTAGGTTAGGGTTTTATTTAATTTTATTTATTTTTTATGGTTTAGGGTTTAGGGTTTATGGTTATAGGTTTAGGGTTGTAGGTTAAGGGTTTAGGGTTTAGGGTTAGTTTTAGTGTTTAGGGTTTAGGGTTTAGTGTTTATGGTTTTGGATTTATGGTTTAGTGTTTTTTTTAAATTAAGTAAACTGGTAGGTTTAGGTTTATTTAATTTATTTAGTTTATTTATTTTAGTTTAGGTTTTTTATTTTAATTTATTTTTTTGGTTAAGGTTTACGTTTATGTTTTTTCTTTAGTTTAATTTTATTTTTACTTTATTTTTTAGGGCTAGGTTTTATTTTTTTTTTATTTTATGTTTGGGTTTAGTTATTATTATTTTATATATATATATATATATATATATATATATATATATATATATATATATATATATATATATATATTTTATTGTTTTTAGGTTTAGTTTATTTTAGGTTTTATTTTTTAGTTTAGTTTACATTTACTTTTAGTTTACTTTATTTTATTTTGTTTAGGTTTAGGTTTAGGCTTTTTATTTTATTTTGTTTAGGTTTTAGGTTTTTATTTTAGGTTTATTTTTAGCTATTATTTTTTAATTTAGGTTTAGGTTCATTTTTAGTTTATTTTATTTTATTTAGTTTAGGTTTATGTTTAGGTTTAATTTATTTTAGTTTTACGTTTAGGTTTTGTTTATTTTAGTTTAGTTTATTTTAGTTTAGGTTTTAGTTTATTTTAGTTTTATTTTAGGTTTAGGTTTTTTTTGTTTAGGGTCTAGGTTTTATTTTTTATTTATTTTTAGGTTTATTTTTTAGGTTTAGGTTTTTGTTTTGTGTTTATTTATTTTATTTTAGCTTTATTTTAGTTTTATTATAGGTTTAGTTTTAATTTTATTTAGGTTTTTCTTTTTTTTGGTTTAGTTTAAGTTTTTATTTATTTTATTTTAATTTAGTATTATTTTTATTATATTTTCTTTTTTAGGTTTAAGTTTTGGTTATAGTTTTAGTTAGGTTTTTATTTTATTTTATTTTGGTTTAGGTTTTTTTATTTATCATGTTTCATTTAGTTTAGGTTTAGGTTTTTAGCTATTTAGGGTTTAGGGTTTAGGTTTTAGGTTTTTATTTTAGGTTTACTTTTAGTTTATTTTATTTATTTAGTTTAGGATTTAGGATTAGTTTATTTTAGGTTTAGGTTTAGGTTTTATTTATTTTAGGCTAGTTTCTTTTAGCTTATGTTTAAGTTTATTTTAAGTTTAGGTTTTTTTTAGTTGTGTGTTTATGTTTTATTTTTTTATATATTTTTAGGTTTATTTTTTAGGTTAAGGTTTTTATTTAGTTTTTATTTTATTTATTTTAGTTTCATTTTATTTTTATATTATGTTTACTTTTTATTTTACTTAGGTTTTTAAATTTTAAATTTTTTTTTTTTGCTTAGTTTAGGTTTTTCTTTATTTTATTTTATTTTAGATTTTAATTTTTATTTTATTTTATTTTTAGGTTTAGGTTTAGTTTTAGGTATAGGTTTAGGTTTTAGTTTAGGTTTTTATTTCATTTTATTTTTTTATTTTGTTTTTGTTTAGGTTTATTTATTTATTTTATTTTTAGGTTTTCTTTAGTTTAGGTTTAGGTTTTTAGGTTTTAGGGTTTAGGGTTTAGGGTTTACGATTTAGGGTTTAGGGTTTAGGGTTTTAGGTTTAGGGTTTAAGGCTTAGGGTTTATGGTTTTTTATTTTTATTTTTTTAAATTAGGTAAATTTATAGGTTTAGGTTTATTTAGTTTATTTTTTCTTTATTTTTGTTTATTTTATTTTTATTTAGGTTTATTTTTATTTTTATTTAGTTTAGTTTATTTATTTTAGATTTACTTATTTTAGTTTAATTTTTAGGTTTAGGTTATGGTTTAGGTTTATTTTTTAGTATAGTTTTATTTTTATATTATTTTTTAGGTTTAAATTTTAATTTTTATTTGTAGGTTTAGGTTTAGGTTTTTATTTTATTTTTTTAGGTTTAGGTTGTAGGTTTTTATTTTAGGTTTATTTTTATGTATTATTTTTTATTTTAGGTCTAGGTTCATTTTTAGTTTATTTTATTTTATTTTGTTTAGGTTGAGGTTTAGTTTTAGGTTTAGTTTATTTCAAGTTTTGGCTTAGGTTTTATTTACTTTAGTTTAGGTTCATGTTTATTTTATTTTTATTTTAGGTTTAGGGTTTTTTTCTTAGTTTAAGGTCTAGGTTTTAATTATTATTTATTTTAGGTTTGTTTTTTAGGTTTAGGTTTTTATTTAGTTTTTATTTTATTTTATTTTAGGTTTATTTTATTTTTATTTTAGGTTTTGTTTTATTTTATTTAGGTTTTTAATTTTTTATTTTAGTTTAGGTTTTATTTATTTTATTTTAATTTAGTTAATATTTTTTATTTTTTTTATTTTTGGTTTAGGTTTAGGTTTAGGATTTGGTTTATGTTTTTATTTTATTTTATTTTATTATTTTATTTTATTTTATATTTTTTTTATTTATTTTATTTTTAAGTTTCATTTAGTTTAGGTCTAGGTTTTTAACTTTTTAGCATTTAGGGTTTAGGTTTTAGGTTTTAGGTTTTTATTTTAGGTTTATTTTTTAGGTTTTATTTTTTAATTTACATTTAGGTTTATTTTTAGTTTATTTATTTATATTTAGTTTAGGGTTTAAGTTTAGTTTATTTTAGGTTTAGGTTTAGGTTTTATTTATTTTAGTTTATTTTATTTTAGTTCAGTTTTAGGTTTATTTTATTTTATTTATTTTATTTTTATTTTAGGTTAAGTTATAATTTTTAGTCTAGTGTTTGTGTTTTATATTTGATTTTTTTTTGGTTTATTTTTTTGGTTTAGCTTTTTAGTTAGTTCTTATTTTATTTTATTTTATGTTTAGTTTTTATTATATTTAGGTTTTTTATTATTAACTTTATTTTATTTTAGTTTATTTAGTTTAGGTTTATTTTATTACATTTTTATTTCATTTAGGTTTAGTTTTTTTTATTTTTTATTTAGGTTTTATTTACTTTAGGTTTAGGTTTTTGGGTTTTTAGGGTTTAGGGTATAGTGTTTAGGGCTTAGGGGTTAGGGTTGTAGGTTTAGGGATGTAGGTTTAGGGTTTAGGATTTATGATTAGTTTTATGGTTTAGGGTTTAGGATTTAAAGTTTAGTGGTTAGGGTTTTTTTTTAAAAAAATTAAGTAAACCGGTAGGTTTAGGTTTATTTAATTTATTTTTTATTCATTTTAGTCTATTTTATTTTTTTATTTTTATTTTGGTTTATTTTTTATTTTATTTAGTTTAGATTATTTCTTTTAGGTTTATATATTTTTGATTAGGTTTTTTATTTTAGTTTATTTTATAGGTTTAGGTTTATGTTTATGTTTATTTTTATTTTATTTTTTAGGTTTAGGTTTTATTTTTTATTTTTAGGTTTAAGTGTAGGTTTTATTTTATTTTTTTATGTTTAGGTTTTAGGTTTTTGTTTTAGGCTTACTTTTAGGTTTTATTTTTTGGTTTAGGTTTACATTTATTTTTATTTATTTTATTTAGTTTAGTTTAGGTTTAGTTTAATAGGTTTAGGTTTATTTATTTTAGTTTAGTTTATTTTAGTTTAGGTTTAGGTTTATTTTATTTTGTTTATTTTAGGTTTAGGTTTTTTTTTAGTTTAGGGTTTAGGTTTTACTTTTATTTATTTTTAGGTTTTATTTTTAGGTTTATTTTTTAGGTTTAGGTTTTTATTTAGATTTTATTTTATTTTATTTTATTTTAGGTTTATTTTATTTTTATTTTATGTTTGTCTTCTATTTTATTTAGGTTTTTTATTTTTAGGTTTATTTTATTTTTTGTTTATTTTAAGTTTTATTTTTATTTTATTTTAGTTTAGTTTTTATTTTTTATTTTATTTTATTTTTACATTTAGGTTTAGCTTTAGGTTATAGTTTCAGTTTTTATTTTATTTTATTTTTTATTTTATTTAGGTTTAGGTTTTTTTTTATTTTATTTTTTAGTTTTATTTAGTTTAGGTTTCTGTTTTTAATTATTTACGGTTTAGGGTTGTGTGTTTAAGGTTTGGGATTTAGGGTTTAGGGTTGTAAGTTTTAGGATTTAGGGTTTAGTGTTTAAGGTTTAGGGTTTATGGTTTCGAGTTTAGGGTTTAGGGTCTTAGGGTTTAGGGTTTAGGGTTTTAAGGTTTAGGGTTGTAGGTTTAGGGTTGTAGGTTTAGGGTTTAGGGTTTAAGGTTAGTTTTAGGGTAAAGGGGTTAGGGTTAGGGTTTTCTTTAATTTTTTTAAGTTAAGTAAATTGGTAGGTTTTAGTTTATTTAGTTTATTTAATTTATTTTTTATTTAGGTTTATTTTTTATTTTTATTTAGTTTAGTTTATTTTTGGAGTGTAATTTTAGTTCTAGAAGTTATAGTGGTAGTGTTGTGACATTTGGTGAACAAGTCATTAAAATGCAAAATGTGAATGTTCTAGGAATTCTAAGAATGCATCTGGCTTGTTGTGTGATAGAAAAGTACCACTTAAACTTAAGGGAAAATTTTATAAACTGGTGGTAAGACCTGCAATGATTTATGGTGTAGAATGTTGGCTAATAAAAGAGAAGCATGAGACTAAGTTAAGTGTTGTAGAATGAGGATGCTTAGGTGGATGAGTGGCATTACTCTTTGAGATAAAAGCAAAATGTTTATTTTCGGGAAGAAGTTGGAGTATCTCTAGTGGTAGATAACATTTGACAAAGTCGCCTTAGATGGTTTGGCCACATAAAGCGTCGGTCGTCCAATGACCCGGTTAGCAGAGTAGATGCATTAGAATTGCCTTATGTTAAAAAAAGGTAGAGGTATACCTAAAAAGACATGGTTAAGATGTATAAAAAATGAACTTAGTATACTTGAATTGAATGAGAATTTGACACATAATAGGACACAATAAAGACAAAGGATTCAAGTAGCCGACCTCAGTTAGTGGGATAATGGCTTGTTATTGTTGTTGTTATTTTTTTTCTTATTTATTTTAGTATATTTATTTTATTTTTGTTTATTTTTTAGGTTTAAATTTATTTTTTAATTTAGTTTTATTTTTATTTTATTTTTTAGGTTTAGCTTTGTTTTTATTTTTAGGTTTAGGTTTTAATTTTAACTTTTTTTTAGGTTTAGAATTTAGATTTTTATTTTAGGTTTATTTTTAGATTTTATTTTTAGTTTAAGTTTAGGTTAATTTTTAGTTTATTTTATTTTATGTAGGGTTTAGGTTTAGGTTTAGGTTTAATTTATTTTAGGTTTAGGTTTAGGTTTTATTTATATTAGTTTTGTTTATTTTTGTTTAGGTTTAGGTTTATTTTATTTTTATTTTAGGTTTAGGTTTTTCCTTAGTTTAGGGTTTAGATTTTATTATTTATTTATTAATAAGTTTTATTTGTAGGTTTATTCTTTAGGTTTAAGTTTTTATTTAGTTTTTACATTATTTTATTTTAGGTTTATTTTATTTCTATTATTGTTTTTGTTTTTATTTTATTTAAGTTTGTTTTTGTTTAGTTTAGGTTTTTATTTATTTTATTTTAGTTTAGTTTTTATTTTTTTTAATTTTTTTTAGGTTTAGGTTTAGATTATGATTTTACTTTAAGTTTTTATTTTATTTTGATTTAGTTTTTTATTTATTTTTTGTTTAGATTTTATTTAGTTTAGGTTTAGCTTTTTAGATTTTTAAGGATTAGGGTTTAGGGTTTAGGGTTTAGGGTTCAGGGTTTAAGGTTTTTTAGGGTTTAGGGTTTAGGGTTTACGGTTTAGGGTTTTTAGGGTTTAGGGTTTAGGGTTCAGGGTCTAGTGTTTAGGTTTTAGGTCAAGGGTTCAGGTTTTAGTTTTGGGTTTTTTTTAACAGAGAACAAATTCAGATTCAATATTTCTTCTTTTCAATTTAACCAACTAAGTAACACACCAAGTTTTCTAAGACACAAGCGATGACATAGATAAAAAATGAGCACGCATAGAGCAAATAAAAAACCCTAGATAATTAGAATTCTCTTTATTATAAAAACACATTTCCATAAGCAGTAGATTGGATCGACCGTACTTCAATTTCTCCAATTCCCATCAGAATCACCCCAGCCTCTTGAGTAGCGGGATCCACCATTATATCCCCAATCGCTCCCTCCACCAGCACCACGGTTGTAACCTATGTCGCTCCTCCCACCTCCATAAACATCACTACTCCGACCACCACCTCCATATCCACCAGCACCTCTAGATCACCACCACCTGCAATAATCCTCCTCCTTGCCTCTCTTGATAGATCTAGCACGGTTGAGTAATGTTCCTGCCATCAAGGTTCTTCCCATTCTTAGGGTTTAGGTTTAGGTTTATTAAGCTTTAGAGTTTAGGTTTATTTTTTCATTTTTTTAGTTACTTTAGGTTTAGGTTTAGGTTTTAGGATTTAGGGTTTAGGGTTTAGGGTTTAGGGTTTAAGGTTTAGGGTGTAGGGTTTACGGATAAGGGTTTAGGATTTTATGGTTTATGCTTTTAGGGTTTAGGGTTTAGAATTACGATTTAGGGTTTAGGGTTTAGGGTTTTTTAAGGTTTAGGGTTAGGTGTTGTAGGTTTAGGGTTTAAGGTTTAGGATTTTAGGTTTAGTATTTTTCTTTAATTAAGTAAATTGGTAGGTTTAGGTTTATTTTGTTTATTTTAAATCTATTTTAGTTTATTTCATTTATTTATTTTTATTTAAGTTTATTATTTAATTTAATTTAGCTTATTAATTTTAGGTTTATTTATTTTACTTTAGGTTTTTCATTTCAGTTAATTTTTTTTGGTTTAGTTTTAGGTTTAGGTTTATTTTTAGTTGAGTTTTATTTTTATTTTATTTTTTTGGTTTAAGTTTAGGTTTTTATTTTATTTTTTTAGGTTTAGGCTTTAGGTTTTTATTTTAGCTTTATTTTTAGGTAATATTTTTTAGTTTTGGTTTAGGTTTTTTTAGTTTATTTTATTTTATTTAGTTTAGGTTTAGGTTTAGGTTTAGTTTATTTTATGTTTAGTGGTAGGTATTATTTATTTTAGTTTATATTATTTTAGTTTAGGTTTAGGTTTATTTTATTTTTATTTTAGTTTTAGGTTTTTTTTAGTTTAGGGCTTAAGTTTTATTTTTATTTATTTTTAGGTTTTATTTTTAGTTTTACTTTTTATGTTTATGTTTTAGTTTAGTTTTTATTTTAATTTAATTTATTTTATTTTAGGTTAATTTTTTTAATTTTATGTTTAGTTTTTATTTTATTTAGGTTTTCTATTTTTTAGTTTAGTTTAAGCTTTTATTTATTTTATTTTAGTTTAGTTTTCATTTTTTATTTTAATTTGTTTTTAGGATTAGGTTTAGGTTTAAGTTTTAGTTATGTTTTTTATTATTTTTATTTTTTATTTTATTTTGGTTTAGGTTTTTTTATTTATTGTATATTTAGGTTTTATTTAGTTTATGTTTAGGTTTTTAGCTTTTTAGGGTTTAGAGTTTAGGGTTTAGGTTAGGTTTTTATTTAGGTTTACTTTTAGGTTTTATATTTTAGTTTAGGTTTAGGTTTATTATTAGTTTATTTTATTTTATTTAGTTTAGGGTTTAGGTTTAGTTTATTTTAAATTTATATTTAGATTTTATTTATTTTAGTTTAGTTTATTTTATTTTAGGTTTAAGTTTACTTTATTTTGTTTATTTTATTTTATTTTATTTTTGGTTAACTTTTTATTTTTAGTTTAGAGTTTGGGTTTTATTTTTTATTTATTTTATTTTTATTTTGAGGTTTATTTTTTTTTAGGTTTTTATTTAGTTTTATTTTAATTTATTTTAAGTTTATTTTATTTTATTTTATTTTTTTAGTTTTATTTTATTTTTTTTATTCTCAAGTTTATTATTTTTTTTACTTTAGTTTTAGTTTTATTTATTTTATTTATTTTATTTTTTTATTTTGTTTTAGGTTTAGGTTTTAGGTTTTAGTTTATTTTATTTTATTTTTAATATTATGTGGGTTTAGATTTTTATTTATTTTATCTTTAGATTTTAATTACTTTAGGTTTAGATTTTTGTTTAGGGTATAGGGTTAAGGGTTTAGGGTTTAAGTTTAGGTTTAGGGTTTAGTTTTAGGGTTTAGGGTTTAGCATTAGGGTTTAGGGTTTAGGGTTTAGTTTTTAGGCTTTAGAGTATAGGATTTTTAAGGTTTAGGGTTTAGGATTTAGGGTTAGCTTAGAGTTTAGTGTTTAAGGTTTAGTGTTTAGGCTTTAGGGTTTTTAGGGTTTAGGGTTTAAGGTTAGGGTTAAAATTTAGTGTTTTGGGTTTAGGGTTTAGATTTTAAGGTTTAGTGTTTAGGTTTTAGGGTTTAAGTTTAGTTTAGGGTCTTTTAGGGTTTAGTTTAGGGTTGTAGGTTTAGGGTTAGGGTTAGTTAATTTAGGGTTTAAAGTTTAGGGTTTAGGGTTTAGGGTTTAGGGTTTAGGATTTAGGTTTAGGCTTTTTAGGTTTATTTTAAATTTTAAACCAGTAGGTTTAGGTTTTTTTTAGTTTATATAGTTTATTTTTTATTTATTTATTTTATTTTATTTTTTATTTTTATTTAGATTAATTTTTTATTTTTATTTTATTTATTTTATTTATTTATTTTTTTATTTATTTTATTTTAGGTTTCTTATTTTAGTTTATTTTAGGTTTAGGTTTAGCTTTTAGGTTTATGTTTATTTATATTTTAGTTTTATTTTATATTTTTTTTTAGGTTTAGGTTTTATTGTAGGTTTATTTTAGGTTTTATTTTTTTAGTTTAGGTTTATTTTTAATTTATTTTACTTTATTTAGTTTAGGTTTAGTTTATTTTTGGTTTAGGTTTAGGTTTTATTTATTTTAGTTTAGTTTAGTATAGTTTAGGTTTAGGTTTATTTCATTTTGTTTATTTTAGGGATAGGTTTTTTTAGTTTAATGTTTATGTTTTATTTTCTATTTATTATTATGTTTTATTTTTAGGTTTATTTTTAGTTATTTATTCTTTTATTTATTTTTATTTATTTTTTATTTTTAGGGTTTAGGGTTTAGTGTTTAGGTTTTAGGTTTACGATTTAGTGTTTAGTTTAAGGTTTAGGGCTTTTTGGTTTTTTTTATTTAATAGAGTACAAATTTAGATTCAACGTTTCCTTTTTTTTTATTTCATCAACCAAGTAACACACCAAGTTTTCTAAGACATAAGCTATAACATAAATAAAAAATGAGCATGCATAGGTTTTTAGCTTTTTAGGGTTTAGGGTTTAAGGTTTGGCTTTAGGGTTTAGGTTTTAGGTTTAGGGTTTAAGTTTTAGTTTAGGGTTTAGGGTTTATGGTATAGGGTTTAAGGTTTTTTTTTAAACAAAGAACAAATTTAGATTCAACATTTCTTCTTCTTGATTTCATCATCCAAGTAGTACCCCAAGTTTCCTAAGACACAAGCAATGAGATAAACCCTAAAAATGAGCACCAATAGAACAAATGAGCACCATCAAAAATGACACCACCATCATATCCTCAATCTTTCCCTCCACCACCACCACTACTACAACCTCCATTACTCCTCTCACCTCCATAACCCTGCATTTTCGACCACCTCCATATCCATCACACCTGATTCCCCACCACGCCACCGCCTCCACCTTTGCCTCAACCGCCAAATCTAGACTGAGCATAGTTGATGGTGATGTTCTTTCCATCAAGGTTCTGCCCATTCTTAGGGTTTATGGTTAGTTTAGAGTTTAGGGTTTATGGTTAGTTTAAGGTTTAGGGTTAGTTTAGGGCTTAGGGTTTAAGGTTTAGGGGTTTTACAGTTTAGGGTTTAGGGTTTATGGTTTAGGGTTTTAGGGTTTAAGGTTTAAGGTTTAGTATTTAGGGTTTAGGCTTTTTTTAAAAAAATTCAGTAAACTCGTTAGTTTAAGTTTATTTAGTTTATTTCTTATTTATTCGAGTTTATTTTACTTTTTATTTTTATTTAGGTTAATTTTTTTATTTAGTTTACTCTATTTTTTTTAAGTTTATTCATTTTAATTTAGATTTTTTATTTTAGTTTATTTTTTTATGTTTAAGTTTATTTATTAGTTGAGCTTTATTTTTATTTTATTTTTTTGGTTTAGATTTTATTTTTTTTTTATTTTTAGGTTTAGGTTTAAGTTTTTATTTTATTTTTTTAGGTTTAAGTTTTAGGTTTTTATTTTAGGTATAATATTTGGTTTCCTTTTTCAATTTAGGTTTATGTTTATTTTTAGTTTACTTTATTTTATTCACATTAGGTTTAGTTTATTTTATGTTTAGGTTTAGGTTTTATTTATTTTTGTTTACTTTATTTTAGTTTAGGATTAGGTTTATTTTATTTTGTTTAATTTATTTTTATTTTAGGTTTAGGCTTTTTTTTTAGTTTAGAGTTTAGGTTTTATTTTTTATTTATTTTTAGGTTTTATTTTTAGGTTTATTTTTTAGGTTTAAGTTTTTATTTAGTTTTTATTTTAGTTTAGTTTAGGTTTATTTTTTTTAGGTTTTTTATTTTAGAGTTTAGGTTAGGTTTTTATTTATTTTATATTATTTTAGTTTTAATTTTATATTTTATTTTCTTTTTAGTTTTGAGTTTAGGTTTAGGTTTAGGTTTAGTATATTTTATTTTTTATTTTATTTATTTTTTTAGTTTAGGTTTTTCTTATTTATTTTATTTTTTAGGTTTTATTTAGTTTAGGTTTAGGTTTTTAGCTTTTTAGGGTTTAGATTTTAGAGTTTATGGTTTTTTTAGGGTTTAGGGTTTAAATTTTAGGGTTTAGGTCTTAGGTTTAGGGTTTAAGTTTTAGTTTAGGGTTAAGGTTTTTTTTCTTAATAGAGAATAAATTCAGATTTAACATTTCTTTTTTTGATTTCATCAACCAATTATCACCCCAAGTTTTCTAAGGCACAAGTGATGACATAGATTAAAAATGATCACCCATAGAGTGAATCAAAAATCCTAGATAAGTACAATCATTTCTACGCTAAAGACACAGTTTCATAAGCAGTAGATCGGATCAGTCATTCATCAGTTTCTCCAGTTCTGATCAGAACCACCCCCGCCTCTCGAGTACTGGGATCCTCCATCATATCCCCGATCTCTCCCTCCACCACCACCACGACTGTAAGTTCCGTCGCTCCTCTCACCTCCATAATCACCACTACTCTGACCATCACCTTCATATCCCCCAACACCTCTAGATCCCCCCACCACTATAATAGATGCCACCTCTGCCTTCACCTCCACCGCCAGATCTAGACTGAGCCTAGTTAATGGTGATGTTCCTGCCATCAAGGTTTTGCTCATTCTTAGTGTTTAGGGTTAGTTTTTGGTTTAAAGTTTAGGGTTAATTTAGGGTTTAGGGTTTATGGTTTAGGGTTGTAGGTTTTACAGTTTAGGGTTTATGGTTTAGGGTTTAAGGTTTAGAGTTTAAGGTTTAGGGTTTAGGGTTTATGGTTTAGAGCTTTAAGGTTTAGGGTTTAGGGTTTAGTTTAGGTTTAGGGTTTAAGGTTTAGGGTTTAGGGTTTAGGGTTGTAGGTTTAGGGTTGCAAGTTTAGGGTTTAGGGTTTAGGGTTAGTTTTAGGGTTTAGGGTTTAAGGTTTAGGATTTTGGTTTTAGGATTTTTTTTTTAAATTAAGTAAACCAGTAGGTTTAAGTTTATTTAGTTTACTTATTATTTATTTGAGTTTATTTTATTTTTATTTTTATTTAGGTTTATTTTTTATTTTTATTTATTTTAGTTTAATTATTTTAGGTTTATTTATTTTAGTTTATTTTTTTGGTTTATGTTTATTTTTAGTTGAGTTTTATTTTTATTTATTTTAAGCTTAGGTTTTATTTTTATTTTTTAGGCTTAGGTGTAGGTTTTTATTTTATATTTTCAGGTTTAGGTTTTAGATTAATTTTAAAGTTTTATTTTTTAGTTTAGGTTTATTTTTAGTTCATTTTATTTTATTTAGTATAGTTTAAGTTTAGGTTTAATTTATTTTAGGTTTAGGCTTAGGTTTATTTTTTATTTATTTTTAGGCTTTATTTTAAGGTTTAGGTTTTTATTTGGTTTTTATTTTATTTTTATTTGACGTTTAGTTTTTTTTTATTTAGGTATTTATTCTTAGGTTAAGTTTAATTTTTGTTTAGTTCCAGTTTTTATTTTATTTTATTGTATTTTATTTTATTTTATGGTTAGGTTTTGGTTTTAGCTTACATTTTTATTTTATTTTATTTTATTTACTCTATTTAGGCTTCAATTTTTTATTTATTTTATTTTTAGGTTTAATTTAGTTTAGGTTTAAGTTTTTCAATTTTTAGGGTTTAGGGTTTAGGGTTTAGGGTTTAAGGTTTAGAGTTTTAGAGTTTAGGGTTTTTGGGTTTAAGGTTTAGGGTTAGGGTTATGGTTTAGGGTTTAGGGTTTAGGGTTTAGTGTTTAGGGTTTAGGGTTTCAGGTTAGCTTTAGGTTTAGGGTTAGTTTAGGGTTTAAGGTTTAGGGTTTTAGGGCTTAGGGTTTAAGGTTTAGGGTATAAGGTTTAGGGTTAGGGTTTAGGGTTTAGGATTTATGGTTTAGGGTTTAGGGTTTAGGGTTTAGGATTTAGGGTTAGTTTAGGGTTTAGGATTTTTTACAGTTTAGTGTTTATGGTTGTAGGTTTAGGGTTAGTATTAAGGTTCAGGGTTTAGCATTTTTGATTTATGGCTTAGGTTTAGGTTTTAGGGTTTATGGGTGTTTTTTTAATTAAGTATACGGGTAGGTTTAGGTTTATTTAGTTTATCTAGTTTATTTTATTTATTTATTTTAGTCTATTTTTATTTTTATTTTTCTTTACGTTTATTTTTTTATGTTTTTTTAGTTTAGTTTATTTATTCTAGGTTTATTTTTTGGTTTAATTTTAATTTTATTTTATTTTTTAGGTTTAAGTTTTGGTATTTTTTTATTTTTTTTAGCTTTAGGTTTCAGTTTTTATTTGTGATTTATTTTGAGTTTTTATTAGTTTAAGTTTAGGTTTATTTTTAGTTTATTTTATTTTATTTAGTTTAGAGTTTAGGTTTAGTTTATTTTTATTTTAGGTTTAGGTTTTATTTATTTTAGAGGTTTTTATTTTTTTTTTGTGCATTTTAAGTTTACTTTTTTCTTTAGCTTAGGGTTTAGGGTTAGTTTAGAGTTTAGGGTTTAGGCTTTAAGGTTTAGGGTTTTTAGCATTTAGGGTTTAGGGTTTAGGGTTATTTTAGGGTTTAGAATTTTAGGGTTTAGGGTTTAGGGTTTAGGGTTTAGGGTTTAGGGTTTAGGGTTTAGGATTTAGGGTTTTGGGTTTACGGTTAGTTTATGGATTAGAGTTTAGGGTTTAAGGTTGTATGTTTAGGTTTATAAGTTTAGGGTTCACAGTTTAGGATTAGTTTTAGGGTTTAGGGTTTAGGATTTAGGGTTTAGGGTTTAGGGTTTAGGGTTTAGGGGTTTTTTTTAAAATTAAGTAAACCTGTAGGTTTAGGTTTATTAGTTTATATAGTTTAATTTTTATTTATTTTGGTTTACTTTATTTTTTATTTTAATTTAAGTTTATTTTTATTTTCTTTTATTTTAGGTTTATTTATTTTAGTTTAGGATTTTATTTTGTTTATTTTTTAGGTTTGGTTTAGGTTTATATTTTTTGTTTAGTTTTATTTTATTTTAATTTTAGGTTTATGTTTTATTTTTTTATTTTTTAGGTTTTTCGTTCTGTTTTATTTTTTATTTTAGGTTTATTTTTAGTTTTATTTAGTTTAGGTTTAATATTATTTTTATTTTATTTTATTTTATTTAGTTTAGAGTTTCAGTTTAGTTTATTGTAGGTTTAGGTTTAGGTTTTATTTATTTTAGTTTAGGTTTATGTTTTATTTTATTTTGATTGTTTTGGGTTTAGGTTTTTTTTTAGTGTAAGGTTTAGGTTTTAGTTTTTATTTATTTTTTTGTTTATTTTTTAGTTAAGTTTTTTTTTTGTTTTTATTTTATTGTATTTTAGGTTTATTTTATTTTTATTTTACGTTTAGTTTTTATTTTATTTACGTATTTTTATTTATTGGTTTATTTTATTTTTTAGTTTAGTTTAGGTTTTTATTTATTTTATTGTAATTTACTTTTTATTTTTTTTATTATATTTTTAGGTTTAGGTTTAGGTTTTTGTTTAGGTTTTTATTTTTTTATTTTTTTATTCTATTTATGTTTAGGTTTATTTATTTATTTTATTTTTAGGTTTTATTTAGTTTTGGTTTAGGTTTTTAGGTTTTTAGTGTTTAGGGTTTAGGGTTTAGGGTTTAGGATTTGGGGTTTAGGGTTTAGGGTTTAGGGTTGTATGTTTTAGGATTTAAGGTTTAAGATTTTAAGGTTTAGGGTTTTGGGTTTAGGGTTTAGGTTTTAGGTTTAGGGTTCTAGTTTATGGTTTAGGGTTTTTGGGTTTTTTTTTAATAGAGAACAAATTCACATACAACATTTCTTCTTTTCGATTTCATCAACCAATTAACAAACCAAGGAAGTGAGGTAATCAAATGACCTTCTTGGGGCTAGCTAAAGCCTCATGTTCCCGGGATGTCTAGACAATATACCCATTACCATTCAATCTTATATAAATTAACAGATGAATATAAGAAATAGAGCTCAACATTCATGCACTTAACCTATAAGAATATGCTTTTGTTATGTATTTATAACTAGCATCATAACACATATTATTATTCATTTATAAGCTTTTGAAAAATGCATTTGGATTTAATAGTGATAATAGCCATACATATATTGAATTAAATCAGCACATGCAAGCTTAGATAAAAGAAATCTATTTTATTTTACTAGATTTTGAAAGATGGATGCATAAATTCAAATGACATACCAAATTTAACATGATTGGAAGGAGGACAATCAAATATAAGCATGTGATTCATTGAACCAAACTAGTTCTTAAGGACTATCAAATCAAATAAGATTATTTAAAGCAAACCAAAGCTTCTTTATTAATTAAGTTTTCGATTTGATTTGATTTAAAGAGGAGAAGAGAAATCATTACATGTTGATTTAAACCCATTCCCACATTAGCAATTTGATTTAATTTAAGGAAATGTAATTAAGTTAATTTTATGGGTTAATTAAGTTGAACTTTTAATTAGATGAATTAATTACCCTTACCTATGTCACTTTAAAGTAATTAACTAAATAATTATGAGTCAACATGATATGCATAGAAAATAAACTTGCAATGATCCTAGGTAATAAAAGGGGCCTAATGCAATTGGATCATGATTAAAAGTTAATTAGATTAAGAGACTTAATTAATTACTCTTATGGTTTTTTCACACATGTGGACTAAACATAATTTTATTAAATTCCTTTAGGTTATTAAACACCTAAAGATCTACCCCATGATTTAATTAATTAAGGTATGATGTGATTATGATTTCAATTTGATTAAGTGATTTAATTAATTAATAAAATCTTAATTAATTTCATTTTAAAATAGGGTGAAATGAACTTAGGGAAAGGGGAATCAACCCTATTCCTTAGTTCACTTACTATTGAACAATGATTGATAAACTTAATTAACAAATTTAATAATGTTCATGGGATTAATTAATCATTAATTAACTTAAAAGAGTAGTTAAGGTTTAATTAGTCATTTTTCTTAATTAAGTGAGCAATAAATCCCAAAAAAATCATGGGAGGTAGAAGTCATCCCATTAAATTAGTCCATAAAATTTGGGATTAATTTCATAAGTAGCTAAGGAGTAATAATGCTAATAAATTTTGTAATTAAACTTAATTAAATATTAATTACTATTCAAAATTAGTTAATATCATTTTTCATTAATTATCTTATTAAATACCATTAAAATGAGTATTTATTTGAATTTTTTTATTTCCCTATAATTTTTTATGATTTTTAGAAGTTTCAACCATTAAAAATGATTAAGCCTAATGAAAGCCTAACCTTGTTGGCACCATGTGACATGCTGATGTGGCGCACTTTCCATGTGGCACCGTGAGATTGGCTAATTAAAACTTATCCGACTCAGTGTCTATGCGGCAGATGCGGATGCACTTTATCGTCTACCATCCGATCTAAGATTGGACAGCTACGATTAATCCCATAACTTAATAAGATTAAATCAGATTGATCTAGCAAACTAATCACGACAGTCTGTTCCAATCACGCTGAATAGATGGTGTTTGATCCAACGTCACAAGAGTGAGGAGAAAGTGCAATGCCACTTGATCCCCTTACGAGCTTGAATCAACTCCAAAAGGATCCACACCTTCACGACATCGGAGGGGATCTGTCAAGATCACACAAGATGCAAGTTTTCTTCAAAAGTTTTTTGCCTAAGGATCAATTTTTGAAGCATACCTCACCGGAGCTCAAGATCGATGGCTCGAAAGATTGATAAAGCTTCATCTAGTGGAGATGAAGCCCTGTTGAGCAGGATTTAGATCAATTCCTCAAAGTTCTCTTGAAAGGCCACAAACTAACGATTTAAAGCTTAGCATTGATCGAAGTCCCACCTCTGGTGCTCGAGAAGCTTAGGAAATGATTCGTTCTTACTTGACGAAGCTTAGGGAAGGTGCATGCAAAATAAATTTGAGTTTGATGGAGAAATGAGGAAGTTAGGTCAGAAATGGGAGTGTCCTATTTCATGATGGATGGGAATGACATTTTTCGATCGATGAACGAGCTTGAGAGCTCAGGAAATGGATCTAGCAGCTCATCTTGGGTAACTAGGGCTTTGAGGAATGATTTTTGTGTGTATTTGAGTGGAGACGAAGGGGTGTATACCCCCTTCATCTTGATCATATGGTGGGATTGGGTTTGGCTTCTAGTGGCCATCTGGCCATCTCAGGGAGTCATGGGTGGCAGGGAGGAGGTGAGTTGGCTCGGCTTGGTTGGTTGAAGGTGTGGAAGTGGCTGCCAAGGAGGAATCATGGGTGTCCTATGGGTTTCAAATCCTCCAATTGGGAGTGTGAGGTGATTTCACCTCCCATGGGTCATGGTCGACCCAACCACCTTTTAGGTTAGGTTGGGCTGTGTCTTAGGTGCCTAGGTGGACCATTGGGAGAGTACTACGTGGCCATGGAATGGAAATGACCACTTACATGGGTGGTTTATCTAATGTGATTCCCTTGACCCAAGGGTAGAAGGATCATTTGGCATTTGATTTAATTTGGGTAGATTTGAAATGAGCCAAGAGTGGGCTAGCCCAAATTTCAAGTCAAATGGAGTTAATTTGGTTATGTTTGGCTCAATTTGACTCATTTAGGTCAAATTGGGTCAAACCAAGGGTTACATCAAGTTTATATGATCATTTAGGATGCTTTGGTTCAAATGGTTTGGTTTAGTTTGGCTTAGGTTTTATTTTAGCTCATTTGAATTCATTTGGGTCAAATGGGTTAAGTTGACTAATTTGACCAAATTGGCCAAATTGGCTTAGGTTGGGTGCTGGTTTGGGTTTAGTTGACCAAATGAAAATGATTGTAGGCTTTAGTTTGAATGAATTTGGATTTAGTTTTGCTTAGGCCAACTTGAATCTTTAGGTCAATTTGGGCTAAGTAGGTCAATTGGGCTCAATTGGGTCTAATCATGGCTTTGGTCAAGTTCAACAATCAATTTGGATTAAACTTGAGCCATTGGCTGCAATCAATTCGGTTTATATTTTGATTTGACCAAATTTGGTCTTTTAGGTTAATTTCGGTCAACTTGAGTCAATAGGGCCAATTGGTTTTGGTTTGACTCAATTGAATGCCAAGTCATATTCAAATATTAATTTTGATTTGGTATGAATCATTGGTTTCAAGGGATTTGGCTTAGGTTGCAATTTGGTTAGTTTGGGTTCATATGGGTTAATGGGTTGACTTGGTCAAATGACCAAGTTGACTTGGTTTGACCCAATTTGTGAGAATTGATCAACCTAGTGTGATCAATAATCATGATCGGAGGTTTTGATGGGCTTGGTTCAATCCAATTTGGGTAGGATTAGAACGTGGCTCAAATAGGTCAAATTGGCCATTTTGGGTCAAGTGGACCAATTGGGTTTAGTTGGCTTGATTTTGGGTTGACTTTGATTTAGTTGAGTTTATATATGGATTTGGGATTGATATATAAATTCAATTGCAATTAGCTTGGGTTCAAATGGGTTTTGGTTCATTTAAACATTTCAAGTCAAAAGGGTTAAGTAAGGTTTGACTTGGGTCAATTTTGGTTTAGCTTTATGATTGTAGATTTCATTTATATTTGTGAATATGATTGAATGTATGATTGATTCATGAGAAAATCAATTCAATTTGGGTTTTGGAATGAATGAATTTGGCTAAGTCAATGCAGTTGGGTCATGTGGCATAGGTTTGGATTTTTATTTGGTTTGATTTAGTTTTGATGATTTAAATGTATATTTTAGTTAGATTTGCAAAGATGATTGAAAATATGATTGATTTGTGAGAAAATCAATTGAGTCTGACTTTATTTGGATTTAGATTTGGCTAAGTCCATGGGTTAGGTCATATAGCTTAGGAAGGGTTTTGATTTAAGTTGATTTAGTTTGATTTACTTTTGATCATTTGAATGTAGATTTGACTTATATTTAAAAATATGATTGAAGATATAAATTTATTATGAGAAAGTCAATTGATTTTGGATTGATTTGGATTAAGATTTGGCTAAGTCGATGGGATAGGTCATATGGCTTAGGAAGGGTTTCAAGTTTGGATTTGAAATGGGTTTCAATCATTTTGTTTTGGAATTTGGGTTTGGATTTGGATTTGAATTTGATGTTTGAACTGAACTTGTGGTTTCGTTTGAGAAGGCAAACATGGATTGGATTTGGGTTGTAGGGTAGATGGATTATCCTAACCCCTAAGTCATAACTTAATCATATAGTTAACCCTTCTAAGTCTTTAGGTTTAAGTTAATTGTTTACCTAATTGTTAGAAGTGTCTTATGACTAGGGATGTCTTAGTGTTTAGAAGACTCCTAAGTCTAAGATGGGAAGATTGAATCCACACTCCAAAAGTGAGGTCAACAATCCTTAGGCTCCATAGTGTTGCCCTTGGAGACAGATAATTGGAAGACCGAGGCCAAGTTTCACATTATAGACTCGGATACATCTTTTAATGATTTGTTTGGGAGACTATGCATACATGAGAACAACATAGTTCCATCCTCTCTACATCAGTGTATGTAGTTTATGAGAGGTGGGATCATCTACTGTGTCAAAGGAGATCTCAAGTTATTTACAATTCATGAGGTTGACATATATGAGGATGCGGCTTACTACCTCCCTCAAAATCAACAAGTCTATTCTTATGAACTTGGCCAAAGTTTAAAAATAAAAAAAAAAAGTAAAAGAAAAGGAAAAGGAAATAGAAAAAGTAAAAGAAAAGAAAAGTGAAAATGAAAAAGAAAATAAAAGGGAGTGGAAATAGACTTGGAGGAGGAAGTGAAGCATGACATTAAATTCCAGCCAAAGTTCTTTACTCCCTTTGAACATATGGGTATGACGACCTGACCTACACTAAGCAGAGGAAGGGGCCCATTGAGAGGCAGTCCTAGGAGTGGAAAACCTCTTTATTAGCCGCCCAATAGAAGATATGTCCCAGCTACCAGAAGTAGACCTGTTATCCATATTGACTTAGAATCTAGTTCATAAGATGAGCCTTATATGGGTAGCACACCAGCCCGCTCTTCTTAACAGTAGATTCCTTTGGAGGTGAATCTTGAGCCAGTTAGCGATGAAGATCAGGCTCCAAAGCAAAGCATAAGTGTATCCAAGCCTATATGTGAAACAGTTAGGCATCAGTTGGGAACCTTAGCTCTAACCCCACTTTCCTCTCAAAAAGTTGAGGGTTTGGTAGTTAAGGAAGCCCCTAAGTTATCCATAGTTGTGAAGACTCAGATGTTCTTTCAGGGAACATCATCCTCAAGTCATGAAATTGATGTAGAACTTGAGGATGATTCATATAAAGATTTAATAGAATTACCTTTTGATTGATATTTATCTTGTGTTCATAATTTAACAAAGAAAGGGTTAATCCCATATACTTGGTCAAAGCACAGGTCAGACTATTTTGAAAGAATATGGAAGAACAACTGCAAAATCTCTCACTCAAAATCAGGACTAAGATTCGGTATAGTGGGTCTAGTCGATGATGACTATTACTGCTTAGTCATCACTAATCATTTAGAATCACATTAACTCATATGAGGAGCTATGCTTAGAAACTTCAGATGATCCAAATGATTTTGAAGTCAAAGATGCACAACTAGAGTTCAAAGAAGAGATAAAGTCAACCATCGATGATCTCAAGAAAATTGACTTAGGAATTGAAGAAGACCCACGCTGAACATTCATTAGTACTTTGTTGAATGAAATTGAAACCAATGACTTAGTTAGGCTACTGACTGAGTTTAAGGACTGCAATGCATGGAGTTATGAAAAGATGCTTGTATTGGCTCTTGATATAGCAGTCCATAAACTATCAATAGACCTACTGCTAACCTTATCAAGGAAACTCCTAGACGCATGCGATTAGACATAGAATAATAGGTCATTTTTCAAGTCAAGAAATTGATTGATGCTGACTTCTTCTAGGAAGAAAAATACCTTACCTAGTTAGCCAACATCATCCCAGTTAAGAAAAAGAATGGCCAAATTCACATATGCGACAATTTTAGAGATTTAAATAGTGTATGTCCAAAAGATTAATTTTCACTACCAATGTCAGAGCTGATGGTGCACATTGCCTCATCTCATATAGTCTTATCTTTCATAGATGGCTTATCTGAATATAACCAAATAAAGATGGCCCCTGAAGATGAAATATACAATACTTTTAGAACCCCGATCAGAATCTATTGCTATAAAGTCATGCCTTTAGCCTTAAAATGTTCTATACATACTATGACTCAAATCTTCAATGAACTCATTCATCATCAAGTTCAGTGCTATGTCGATGATCTCATGGTCAAAAGTAGAGAAAAGAAAAATCATCTCTTTGACTTGAGAATAGTTTTCAAACAGTTAAGATAGTTTAACCTCAAAATGAACACTTAGAAGTGTGCATTCAGAGTAGCTTCAGGGATATTCCTTTGGTTTGTTGTCTAACACTAGGGAATAAAAATCAATCTAGAGATCATCAAGGCAGTATTAGAAATGCCACCCCCTAAAAGTTTAACTCAACTCAGATCATTATAAGGGCAGTTGGCATATCTAAGATGCTTTATATCCAACCTATCAGGAAGATTTCAGCCATTCTCAGCACTTGTCAAAAAAGATGTCAAGTTTAAGTGGGATGATAAGTGTGAGCATGCCTTCGAAGGCATCAAGCATTACCTGATGTCACCATGGGTTCTAGCAGCCCCTATCCCGGGCAAGCTGCTCACACTTTACACTATTGCGTTAGATGACTCCTTTGGTGTTTTGTTGGCCAAAGCCAACAACGAAGGGATGGAAAATGCTCTCTACTACCTCATTCATCATCTAATCCCTACTGAGGCTAATTATCCACCCATTAAGAAGCATTGTCTAGCTTTAATCTTTGCATCCAAAAGCTACAACACTACATGTTTCCTAATAAGGTGAACTTAATCTCTAGGAGCAATCCACTATAGTATTTAGTGACATGGCTGATGATATCTAGATGGTTGGCACGATGGTCCATGATCCTCTCACAGTTTGACATTACCTTCGCACCTCTCTATGCGGTGAATGGAAAATTGCTAGCAGATTTCTTAGCAATACACCCTCTTCTTATTAACTCTCCGCTTAGTGAATATCTCCCCGATGAACAAATCATGAACTTAGGGCATGCTAGCATTCACAACTGGGAGATGTCCTTTGATGGTGCGACTTCCTCTCAAAGAGGAGAAGAACCATAATCTACTATTCTAAGAAACATTGGGGTAGGAATAATTATCTCAACTTCAGACCACGATGTTATGAGATTCTTGTATCATCTATCCATCCTTGCACAAAGAACAAAGCTAAATATGAGGTTCTGATTGCCGGTCTAGGGTGTAGGGTTTAGGGTTTAGGGTTTATGGTTTAGGGTTTTAAGGTTTATGCTTTTAGGGTTTAGGGTTTAGGATTAGGGATTAGGGTTTAGGGTTTAAGGTTTAGGGTTTAAGGTTTAGGATTTAGGATTTAGTGTTTAGAGATTTTTTTTTTAAATTTAGGTAAACCAGTAGGTTTTGGTTTATTTAGTTTATTTTTTTTTATTTTTTTTTATTTAGGTTTATTTTTTATTTTTATTTATTTTAGTTTATTTTTTTCATTTAGGTTTTTTATTTTTGTTTATTTTTTAGGTTTAGGCTTAAGTTTTAGTTTATTTTTTAGTTGAGTTTTATATTTATTTTATTTTTTAGGTTTAAGTTTTATTTTTTATTTTTAGGTTTAGGTTTAGGTTTTTATTTTATTTTTTTAGGTTTAGGTTTTAAGTTTTTATTTTAGGTTTATTTTTAGGTTTAAGTTTATTTGTAATTTATTTTATTTTATTTAGTTTAAGTTTAGGTTTAGGTTTAGTTTATTTTAGGTTTAGGTTTAGGTTTTATTTATTTTATTTTGGGTTTAGGTTTATTTTATTTTATTTTATTTTTTTTTATTTTAGGTTTAGGTTTTTTTTATTTATTTTAAGGTTTAGGTTTTATTTTATATTTCTTTTTTTGGTTTTACATTTAGGTTTATTCTATGGGTTTAGGTTTTTATTTAGTTTCTATTTTTCTTTAGTTTAGGTTTATTTTATTTTTATTTTACGTTTAGTTTTAATTTTATTAAGGTTTTTTAATACTTAGATTTATTTTATTTTTTAGTTTAGTTTAGGTTTTTCTTTATTTAATTTTATTTAATTTTATTTAATTTTATTTTTTATTTTATTTTATTTTAGTTTTAGATTTAGGTTTTAGTTTAGGTTTTTATTTTATTTTATCAAGGTTTGCATCTTTTTATTTATATATTTTAGATTATATTTAGTTTAGGTTTAGATTTTTAGGTTTTTAGGGTTTAGGGTATAGGGTTTAGGGTTTTAGGGATAAGGGTTTTAGGGTTTATGGTTTAGGGTTTAGCATTTAGGGTTTAGGGTTTTTTGTTTTTTAAGAGAGAACAAAGTCATATTCAACATTTCTCTTTTTGATTTCTTCAACCATGTAACACTCCAAGTTTTCTAAGACACAAGCAATGACATAGATCAAAAATGAGCATGCGTAGAGCAAATCAAAAACCCTTGATAACTAGAATTGTCATTTCTTTAAGACCTAGTTCCATAAGCAGCAGATTGGATTGACCGTTCTTCAATTTCTCTAGTTCCTATTAGAACCACTCCGGCCTCTCGAGTAGTGGGATCCACCATCATATCCCCGATCTTTCCCTCCACCACCACTACCATCTATTAATTTTGGGTTTTATTTTTAGTTTAGTTTTATTTTTATTTTATTTTTTAGGTTTAGGTTTTATTTAATTTTTAGGTATAGATTTATGTTTTTATTTTGTTTTTCTAGGTTTAGGTTTTAGGTTTTTATTTTTGGTTTATTTTTAGGTTATATTTTTGTAGTTTAGGTTTAAGTTTATTTTAAGTTTATTTAATTTTATTTAAGGTTTAGGTTTAGGTTTAGGTTTAGTTTATTTTAGGTTTAGGTTTAAGTTTTACTTATTTTAGTTTAATTTATTTTAGTTTTAGGTTTAGGTTAATTTTATTTTAATATTAGATTTAAGTTTTTTTTTTGTTTAGGGTTTTGGTTTTATTTTTTATTTAATTTTAGGTTTATTTTTAGGTTTAGATTTTTATTTAGTTTTTATTTTATTCTATTTTATGTTTATTTTTTTATTTAGGTTTAGTTTTTATTTTATTTAGGTTTTTTTATTTTTAGTTTAGTTTAAATTTTTATTTATTTTATTTTAGTTAAGTTTTTATTTTTTATTTTATTTTCTTTTTAGGTTTAGGTTTAGGTTTTTGTTTTAGTTTTGGTGTTTATTTTATTTTATTTTTTACTTTATTTTGGTTTAGGTTTATTTATTTATTTTATTTTTATTTTTTATTTAGGTTTGGTTTACATTTTTAGCATTTTAGGGTTTAGGGTTTAAGTTTTAGGTATAGGGTTCAGGTTTTAGTTTTAGAATTTAGGGTTTTTAGTTTTTTTATTAAAGAGAGAATAAATTCATATTCAATATTTCTTCTTTTTGATTTCATCAACCAAGTAACACACCAAGTTTTCTAAGACACAAGCAACGACATAGATCAAAAATGGGCACGCGTAGAGCAAATCAAAACCCTAGATAACTAGAATCGTCTCTACTCTAAGACCTATTTCATTAAGCAGCAGATTGGATCGATCATTCTTCAGTTTCTTCAGTTCCCATCAAAACCACTTCGGCCTCTCGAGTAGCAGGATCCAACATAACATCCCCGATATTTCCCTCCACCACCACCACCATCTATTATTTTTGGGTTTTATTTTTATTTTATTTTTTCGGTTTAGGTTTTATTTTTATTTTTAGGTATAGGTTTAATATTTTATTTTGTTTTTTTAAGTTTAGACTTTAGGTTTATTTTTATGTTATATCTTTATAGTTTAGGTTTAGGTTTATTTTAAGTTTATTTAATTTTACTTAGGGTTCAGATTTAAGTTTAGGTTTAGTTTATTTTAGGTTTAGGTTTACATTTTATTTATTTTAGTTTAATTTATTTAGTTTTAGGTTTAGGTTAATTTTATTTCTATATTAGGTTTAGGTTTTATTATTTAGGGTTTTGATTTTATTTATTTATTTTTAGGTTTGATTTTTGGTTTAAGTTTTATTTAGCTTTTATTTTATTTTATTTTATGTTTATTTTATTTTTATTTTGGTTTAGATTTTATATTTTTAGGTTTTTTAATTTTATGTTTATTTTAGGTTTTTATTTTAGTTTGGGTTTATTTTTAGGGTTTTTATTTATTTTAGTTTTGATTTAGGTTTATTTTATTATATTTTATTTTTATTTCAGGTTTAGGTTTTTTATTCATTTTAAGGTTTAGGTTTTATTTTCTATTTATTTTTAGGTTTTACATTTAGGTTTATTCTATTGGTTTAGGCTTTTATTTAGTTTCTATTTTTCTTTAGTTTAGGTTTATTTTATTTTTATTTTATGTTTAATTTTAATTTTATTAAGGTTTTTTAATACTTAGATTTATTTTATTTTTTAGTTTAGTTTAGGTTTTCTTTATTTAATTTTGTTTATGTTTATTTTTTATTTTATTTTATTTTAGGTTTAGGTTTAGGTTTTAGTTTAGGTTTTTATTTTATTTTATTATTTTATTTTATGAAGGTTTGCATCTTTTTATTTTTATATTTTTAGGTTATATTTAGTTTAGGTTTAGATTTTTAGGTTTTAAGGGTTTAGGGTATAGGGTTTAGGGTTTTAGGGTTTAGGGTTTTAGGGTTTAGGGTTTAGGGTTTAGCATTTAGGGTTTAGGGTTTTTTGTTTTTTTAAGAGACAACAAAGTCATATTCAACATTTCTTCTTTTTGATTTCTTCAACCAAGTAACACACCAAGTTTTCTAAGACACAAGCAATGACATAGATCTAGAATGCGCAAGAGTAGAGCAAATCAAAAACCCTTGATAACTAGAACCGTCTCTACTTTAAGACCTAGTTCCATAAGCAGTAGATTGGATTGACCGTTCTTCAATTTCTCTAGTTCCTATTAGAACCACTCCGGCCTCTCGAGTAGTGGGATCCACCATCATATCCTCGATCTTTCCCTCCACCACCACTACCATCTATTAATTTTGGGTTTTATTTTTAGTTTAGTTTTATTTTTATTTTATTTTTTAGGTTTAGGTTTTACTTTGATTTTTAGGTATAGGTTTATGTTTTTATTTTGTTTTTTTAGGTTTAGGTTTTAGGTTTTTATTTTATGTTTATTTTTAGGTTATATTTTTGTAGTTTAGGTTTAAGTTTATTTTAAGTTTATTTAATTTTATTTAAGGTTTAGGTTTAGGTTTAGGTTTACTTTATTTTAGGTTTAGGTTTAAGTTTTATTTATTTTAGTTTAATTTATTTTAGTTTTGGGTTTCGGATAGTTTTATTTTAATATTAGGTTTAAGTTTTTTTTTGTTTACGATTTTGGTTTTATTTTTTATTTAATTTTAGGTTTATTTTTAGGTTTAGATTTTTATTTAGTTTTTATTTTATTCTATTTTATGTTTATTTTTTATTTAGGTTTAGTTTTTATTTTATTTAGGTTTTTTAATTTTTAGTTTAGTTTAGGTTTTTATTTCTTTTATTTTAGTTTAGTTTTTATTTTTTATTTTATTTTCTTTTTAGGTTTAGGTTTAGGTTTTTATTTTAGTTTAGGTTTTTATTTTATTTTATTTTTAACTTTATTTTTGTTTAGGTTTATTTATTTATTTTATTTTTATTTTTTATTTAGTTTTGGTTTAGGTTTTTAGCATTTTAGGGTTTAGGGTTTAAGTTTTAGGTATAGGGTTCAGGTTTTAGTTTAGAATTTAGGGTTTTTGGTTTTTTTTTTTTAAAGACATAATAAATTTAGATTCAATGTTTCTTCTTTTTGATTTCATCAACCAAGTAACACACCAAGTTTTCTAAGACACAAGCAACGACATAGATCAAAAATGAGCACGAACAGAGCAAATCAAAACCCTAGATAACTAGAATCGTCTATACTCTAAGACCTATTTCCCTAAGCAACAGATTGGATTGATCATTCTTCAGTTTCTCCAGTTCCCATCAGAACCACTCCGGCCTCTCGAGTAGCAGGATCCAACATCACATCCCCGATATTTCCCTCCACCACCACCACCATCTATTATTTTTGGGTTTTATTTTTAGTTTATTTTATTTTTATTTTATTTTTTCAGTTTAGGTTTTATTTTTATTTTTAGGTATAGGTTTAAGATTTTAATTTGTTTTTTTAGGTTTAGATTTTAGGTTTATTTTTATGTTATATCTTTATAGTTTAGGTTTAGGTTTATTTTAAGTTTATTTAATTTTACTTAGGGTCTAGATTTAATTTTAGGTTTAGTTTATTTTAGGTTTAGGTTTACATTTTATTTATTTTAATTTAATTTATTTAATTTTAGGTTTAGGTTAATTTTATTTTTATATTAGGTTTAGGTTTTTTTATTTAGGGTTTTGATTTTATTTTTTATTTATTTTTATATTTAATTTTAGGTTTAAGTTTTATTTAGCTTTTATTTTATTTTATTTTATGTTTATTTTATTTTTATTTTGGTTTACTTTTATATTTTTAGGTTTTTTAATTTTATGTTTATTTTAGGTTTTTATTTATTTTAGTTTAATTTAGTTTTTTATTTTATTTTATTTTATTTTTATGGTTTAGGTTTAGGTTTTGGTTTTAGTTTAGGTTTTTATTTTATTTTTATTTTATTTTATTTTGGTTTAGGTTTTTTTTATTTATTTTGTTTTATTTTTTATTTTATTTAGGTTTAGGTTTTTAACATTTTAGGGTTTAGGGTTACTTGAGGGTTTATAGTTTAGGGTTTAGGTTTAGGATTTAGAGTTTAGGATTTAGGGTTAGTTTAGTGTTTAAGGTTTAGGGTTTTTTAGAGTCTAGGGTTTAGGGATTAGGGCTTTAGGTTTAGGGTTTAGGGTTTAGGTTTTAGGGCTGTAGGTTAAGTGTTTAGGGTTTAGGGTTTTTTTTTAAAGTAAACTAGTACGATAAGGTTTATTTAATTTTTATTTATTTATTTTAGTCTATTTTATTTTTTATTTTTATTTAGTTTAGTTTATTTATTTTAGGTTTATTTATTTTAATTTAGGTTTTTTATTTTTGTTTATTTTTTAGGGTTAGGTTTAGGTTTATGTTTATTTTTTTAGTTAAGTTTTATTTTTATTTTATTTTTTGGGTTTAGGTTTTATTTTTTATTATTAGGTTTAGGTTTAGGTTTTTATTTTATTTTTCTTGGTTTAGATTTTATGTTTTTATTTTTGCTTTATTTTCTTAAGTTTTGTTTTTTTTTTATTTAGGTTTAGGTTTATTTTATTTTGTTTATTTTTGGTTTAGGTTTCTTTTTTAGTTTAGGGTTTCATTTTTATTTTTTATTTTTTTCAGCTTAGGTCTGTATTTAGTTTTTATTTTATTTTATTTTAGGTTTATTTTATTTTTATTTTACGTTTAGTTTTTTATTTTATTTAGGTTTTTTATTTTTAGGTTTATTTTATTAATTAATTTAGTTTAAATTTTTATTTATTTTAATTTAATTTAGTTTTTATTTTTTATTTTAATTTATTTTTAGATTTAGGTTTAGGTTTTTATTTTATTTTAGTTTTTTATTATATTTAGGTTTAGGTTTATTTATTTATATTATTTTTAGGTTTTATCTAGTTTAGGTTTAGGTTTTCTGGTTTTTAGGGTTTAGGGTGTAGGGTTTAAGGTTTGGGCTTTAGGTTTTAGTGTTTTATGTTTTGTGGTTTAAGGTTTAGGGTTTAAGGTTTAAGGTTTAAGGTTTTAGGGTTTAGTGTTTACGGTTTTGGGTTTAGGGTTTACGATTTTAGGGATTAGGGTTTGGGGTTTAGGGTTGTAGGTTTAGGGTTTAGGGTTAAAGGTTTAGTGTTTTTTATTTTATTTTAAATTAGGTAAACTCATAGGTCTAGGTTTATTTAATTTAATTAGTTTATTTTTTATTTTTTTATTTTTTTATTTTTTATTTTTATTTTTTTTATTTAGTATAGTTTATTAATTTTAGTTTATTTTTGTAGGTTTAAGTTTAGGTTTAGGTCTAGGTTTATTTTTTTGTTTTATTTTATTTTTATTTTATATTTTATGTTTTGATTTTATTTTTTATTTTTAGGTTTAGGTTTATGTTTTTATTTTATTTTTTTAGGTTTTGCCTTCAATTTTTATTTTAGGGTTTTATTTTAGATTTATTTTTATGTATTATTTTTTAGTTTATGTTTAAGTTTATTCTTAGTTTATTTTATTTTATTTAGGGTTTAGGTTTAGTTTTATGTTTAGTTTATTTTAGGTTTAGGTTTAGGTTTTATTTTTTTATTTATTTTATTTTTATTTTACGTTTAGTTTGTTTTTAGTTTAGGGTTTAGGTTTTATTTTTTATTTATTTTTAGGTTTTACTTTTAGGTTTTATTTTTTAGGTTTAGGTTTTTAATTATTTATTAATTTATTTTATTTGAAGTTTATTTTATTTTTATTTTAGGTTTAGTTTTTTTTATTTATTTAAGTTTTTTTATTTTTTAGTTTAGTTTAGGTTTTTATTTATTTTATTTAAGTTTAGTTTAGGTTTAGGTTTTAGTTTAGGCTTTTATTTTTTTTATTTTCTTACTTTATTTTCATTTAGGATTTTTTATTTATTTTATTTTTTGGTTTTATTTAGTTTAGGTTTATGTTTTTAGCTTTTTAAGATTTAGCGTTTAGGGTTTGTTGAGGGTTTGGTGTTAGGGTTTAGAGTTTAGGGTTTAGGGTTTAAGGTTTTGGGTTTAGGTTTTAGGGTTTAGGGTTTAGGGCTTTAGGGTTTATGGTTTAGGATTTTTTTTAATAGAGAACAAATTCAGATTTAACATTTCTTCTTTTCTATTTCATCAAACAAGTAACACACCAAGTTTTTTAAGACACAAGCAAAGACATAGATAAAAAAATGAGCACACATAGAGCAAATTAAAAACCATAGATAATTGTAACCGTCTCTACTATAAAGACAAAGTTCCATAAGTAGCAGATCGTATCGGTCGTTCTTGAATTTCTCTAGTTCCCATCAGAACCACTCTGACCTCTCGAGTAAGAGGATCCGCCATCATATCACCGATCTCTCCCTCTACCACCACCACGGCTGTAACCTCAGTCAATTTAGGGTTAGTTTTAGGGTTTAGGGTTTAGGACTTAGGGTCTAGGATTTAGGGTTTAGGGTTTAGGATTTAGGGTTTAGGGTTTTTTAATAAAACGGTGGGTTTAAGTTTATTTAGTTTTCTTAGTTTAGGGTATATCATTTAGGGTTTTTTAGGGTTTAAGGTTTTTTAGGGTTTAGGATTTTGGGTTTATGGTTTAGGGTTTAGGTTTGTAGGTTCAGGGTTATCGATTTAGGGTTTAGGGTTTATGGTTAGTTTTAAGGTTTAAGGTTTAGGCTGTAGGGTTTAGGATTTAGAGTTTAGGGTTTTTGTTTTAAAATTAAGTAAACCGATAGGTTTAGGTTTATTTAGTTTATTTTTTATTTATTTTTGTTTATTTTAACTTTTTTTTATTTAGGTTTACTTTTTATTTTTATTTATTTTAGTTTTTTATATTAGGTTTATTTATTTTAGTTTAGGTTTTTTATGTAAATTTATTTTTTAAGTTTAGGTTTATTTTTTAGTTTAGTTTTATTTTTATTTTATTATTTAGGTTTAGTTTTTATATTTTATTTTTAGGTTTTGGTTTAATTTATTTTATTTTTGTAAGTGTAGGTTTTAGGTTTTATTTTTTTAGTTTAAGTATAGGTTTATTTTTAGTTTGTTTTATTTTATTTAGTTTAAGTTTAGGTTTAGGTTTAGAATATTATAAGTTTAGGTTTAGGTTTTATTTATTTTAGTTTATTTTATTTTAGTTTAGGTTTAGCTTTATTTTATTTTGTTTATTTTATTTTTATTTAATGTTTATTTTTTTTTTTGTTAAGGGTTAAGGTTTTTAGTTTTTATTTAGTTTTAGGTATATTTTTTGGCTTTAGGTTTTTATTTAGGTTTTATTTTATTTTATTTTAGGTTTATTTTATTTTTATTTTTATTTTAGGTTTAGTTTAGTTTGGTTATTTTTAATTTTAGTTCTTTTTTATTTTTTATTTGATTTTCTTTTTAGGTTTAGGTTTAGGTTTATGTTTATGATTTACTTTAGGTTTTTATTTTATTTTATTTTGACTTAGGTTTATCTATTTATTTTATTTTTAGGTATTATTTAGTTTAGGTTTAGGTTTTTAGCATTTTAGGGTTTAGTGTTTAGGGTTTAGGGTTTAGGGTTTAGGGTTTAAGGTTTAGGATTTAGGTTTAAGGTTTTGGGTTTAGGGTTTAGGGTTTAGGGTTTAGGGTTTAGCATTTAGGTAATAAGGGTTTAGGGTTTAGGGTTTAGGGTTTAATGTTTTGGATGTAGGATTTTTAGAATTTAAGCTTTAAGGTTTAGGGTTTAGGTTTTAGGTCTAGGATTCAGGTTTTAGTTTAGGGTTTATGATTTTTGGCTTTTTTATTTAATAGAGAACAAATTCAGATTCAATATTTCTTCTTTTTGATTTCATCAACCAAGTTACACACCAAGTTTTCTAAGACACAAGTGACGACTTTGATAAAAAAATGAGCACGCATACAGCAAATCAAAAGCTCTAGATAACTAGAACCGTCTCTACTATAAAGACATAGTTCCATAAGAAGCAAATCGGATCTGTCGTTCTTCAATTTCTCCTTTTCCCATCAAAACCACTCCGACCTCTCGAGTAGTAGGATCCGCCATCATATATGTGATCTCTCGCCTCCATAACAACCACTACTCCAACCACCACCTCCATATCCACCAGCACCTCTAGATCCCCCACCACCATTGCGATAACCGTTGCCTCCGCCTTTGCCTCCACCGCCAGATCTAGACTAAGCCTGGTTGACAATGATGTTCTTACTATCAAGGTTCTGCCCATTCTTAGGGTTTAGTGTTAGTTTAGGGTTAAAGGTTTAGGGTTAATTTAGGGCTTAAGGTTTAGGGTTTATGGTTTTGGTTTAGGTTGGGTAGGGTTTAGAGTTTGGTTTAGGGTTTGGGGTTTAAGGTTTGTGGTTAGGGTTCAAGGTTTATTGTTTAGGGTTTAGGGTTTTAGGGTATAAGGTTTAGGGTTTAGGGTTTAGGGTTTAGGTTTTAAGGTTTTTTTTCTTAAATTAAGTAAATCAGTTGGTTTAGGTTTATTTAGTTTATTTAGTTTATTTTTTATTTATTTGAGTTTATTTAATTTTTCATTTTTATTTAGGTTTATTTTTTATTTTTATTTAGTTTAGTTTATTTATTTTAAGTTTATTTTTTTTTAGTTTAGGCTTTTAATTTTAGTTTTTTTAATTTAAGTTTATTTTTTCTGAGTTTTATTTTTTATTTTTTGAAAGTTTAAGTTTTATTTTTTATTTTTATGTTTAGGTTTAGGTTTTTATCTTATTTCTTTAGGTTTATGATTTATGTTTTTATTTTAGGCTTATTTTTTAAGTTTTATTTCTTTACTTTAGAATTAGGTTTACTTTTAGTTTATTTTGTTTTATTTTGTTTAGGTTTAGGTTTAGGTTTAATCTATTTTATGTTTAGGTTTAGGTTTTATTTATTTTAATTTGGTTTATTTTAGTTTAGGTTTAGGTTTATTTTATCTTATTTATTTTATTTTTATTTTAGGCTTAGGTTTTTTTTTTTAGTTTAGGATTTATGTTTTATATTTACTTATTGTTAAGTTTATTTTTTAGGTTTAGGTTTTTATTTAGTTTTTATTTTAGTTTATTTTCGATTTATTTTATTTTAGATTAATTTTATTTATATTTTATGTTTAGTTTTTATTTATTTATGTTTTTTATTCGTAGGTTATTTTATTTTTTTAATTTAGTTTAAGTTTTTATTTCTTTTATTTCAATTTTTTTATTTTTTAACTAAAAATAAAAACTTAAAAATTAAATAAAACCTAAACTAAAAAAAACTAAAAATAAACTAAACTAAAAATAAATAAACCTAAACCTAAACCTAAACCTAAACTAAATAAAAACATAAAAAATAAACTTAAACCTAATTAAAAAAACCCTAAACCCTAAACCCCAAAACCCTAAACCCTAAACCCTAAACTCTAAACCGTGAAACCCTATACCCTATCGCTAAACCATAAATATTAAACCCTAAAACCTAAAACCATAAGCCCTAAACCCTAAACCCCAAAACCTAAACCCTAAAAACCTAAACCTAAGCTAAATAAAACCTAAAAATAAAATAAATGAAAAAACTTAAACCAAAATTAAATAAAAAAATTAAATAAAATAATAACCTAAACTAAAGCCTAAACCTAAACCTAAACTTAAACCTAAACCTAAATATAAACCAAAAAAAATAAAATTAAAAATTAAAACTAAGCTAAAATAAAATAAATAAAAACCTAAACTAAACTAAAAAAAACCTAAAAATAAAAATCCTATATAAAATAAAACCCAAATATAAAATAAAAATAATAAACCTAAAATAAAATAAAATAAAAACATAATAAAAACTTGAACCTAAAAAATAAACCTAAAAATAAAAAATAAGAAAACCTAAACCCTAAACTAAAAAAATAAACCTAAAATAAACAAAATAAAATAAACCTAAACCTAAACTAAAATAAACTAAACTAAAATAAATAAAACATAAACCTAAATTTAAAATAAACTAAACCTAAACCCTAAACTAAAAATTAACCTAAACCTTAATTAAAATATAAAACCTAGAAATAAACCTAAAATAAAAACCTAAAACCTAAACCTAAAAAAATAAAATAAAAACCAAAACATAAACATAAAAATATAAATATAAAAGATAGGACTATTTAAAAATGGAAATGAAAATAAAACTAAAAGTAAAGATAAAACCTAAAAAACCTAAAAAATAAAATAAAATAAAATCTAAAGATAAAATAAACAAAGCTAAATAAAATAAAAAGAAAACTAAAAACTAAAATAAATAAAAATAATCTAAATAAACCTAAAACCTACCAATAATTTCAAAGAAAAAACAAACCTAAACAAATATACTTAAACTCTAAACCCTAAACTCTAAAATAAAACTAAATGAAATAAATCCTAAAACACCCTAAATAAACTAAACTAAAAAAAATACTAAAATAAAAAAATAAAACCTAAACCTAAAAAAAAAACTCTAAACTATAAAAATAAAACTAAACCCTAAATCTTAAATAAATAAAACCTAACTAAACCTAAACCTAAACTCTAAACCACAAACTACCCACCTAAAACTCCACCACCCTCCCTAAACCTAAAAACCCTAATGATCTAACCACTACCATAACCCACCTCTAACCTTAAACCAACCCCTACCCACCACACTGACCTCCACAGGCCCTAATAAACCCTAAACCCTCCACTATCACTACTAAAAAACCCCAGGCCAAATAAACCAAAAAATAAAAACACCAAATACTAAATATAAATAAAATCAAACCTAAACTAACCTATAAAATAAAATAAAAATAAACTAAACTAAAATATAAATAACTAAACTAAAATAAACCTAAAAAAATAAAAAACCTAAATATATAAAATTAAAAAATAAAAATAAAACAACCTAAAATAAAATATAATAAAACTAAATAAAAACCATAAAAAATAAACCTAAAAAAAAATAAATAAACATAAAACCTAAAAAATAAAAAAAACCTAAACCTCAAATAAACTAAATAAAATAAACCTAAACCTAAAGTAAAATAAAGTAAACTAAAATAAATAAAACCTAAACCTAAACCTAAAATAAATGAAACTTAAACCCTAAACTAAATATAATGAAATAACCTAAAAATAAACCTAAACCTAAACTAAAAAATAAAAACTAAAAATAAGTTTAAAATAAAATCCTAAAATCTAAACATAAACCTAAAAATAAAATAAAACCTAAAAAAAAACAAAATAAAAAATAAAATATAAAATAAACCTAAACTTAAACCAAAAATAAACTAAAATAAAAACCTAAACTAAATGAATAAAATAAGTAAATAAACTAAATTTAATAAAATTTTAAAATTTTAAAATAAAATAAAACTAAAATAAACTAAAATAAAATAAAAGTAATAATTTACTTAATTTTTAAAATAAAAAAACCCTAAACCATAAACCTTAAACCCAAAACCCTAAATCCTAAAATGTAAAAATAAAACCTAAGATTAAAACCTAAAACTTAAAACTAGAAAAATAAGATAAAAACCTAAACCTAAACCTAAAAATTAAAAATAAAACCTAAACCAATAAAATAAATAAAAATAATACTCAACTAAAAAATAAACCTAAACCTAAACCTAAAAACTAAACTAAAATAAAAAATCTAAGCTCAAATAAATAAACCTAAAATAAATAAACTAAACTAAATAAAAATAAAAAATGAACAAAAATAAAATATAAAATAAACTAAAAAGAAATAATAAATAAACTAAATAAACCTAAACCTATTTGTTTACATAATTTTTTTAAAAAAACCCTAAACCCTAAACAAAAAAAAACTAACCCTAAATTGAAAACTCTAAACCTATAACACTAAACCTACAACCCTAAACCCTAAACCATAAACCCAAAAAAATCCTAAACATTAAACCATAAACTCTAAACCCTAACCCTAAGCCCTAAACCCTAAACTAACTAAACCATAAACCCTAAAAAAAAAAAAGTAATCACTAAAAAAATAAACTCTAAACCTAAATCCCTAAACCCTAAATGATAAACCCTAAACCCTAAACTCTAACCCTTACCCTAGCCCTAAGAGCATAATCCCTAAAACCCTAAACCCTAAACTTTAAGCCATAAACCCTAAACACTAAACCCTAAACCATAAACTGTAACCCCAAGCCCTAAACACTAAACTTTAATCCCTAAACCCTAAACCCTAAATCGTAAAGCTAAACCTAAAGTAACTAAATAAATTAAAAATTAAACTTGAACCCTAAAACCTAATAACTTAAATCTAAACCTAAACCTTAAGATCAAGTAACCTTGACCGCGAACATTATTGTCAACCGTGTCGGTGATATGATGGTGGGAGGCTTATTGCTGGTGTGGGATCTAGAGGTGTTGGTCGTTATGGAGGTGGTGGTCAGAGCAGTGGTGGTTATGGAGGTTAGAGGAGCGACGAAGGTTACACTCATGGTGGTGGCTGAGGGAGGGATCAGGGATATGATGGTGGTTCTGATGCGAACTGAGAAACTAAAGAATGGCCAATCTGATCTGCTGCTTATGGAACTGCGTCTTTATAGTAGATATGGTTATAGTTATCTAGGGTTTTTGATTTGCTCTATGTGTGCTCATTTTTTATCTATGTCATCGCTTGTGTCTTAGAGAACTTGGTGTGTTACTTGGCTAATGAAATTCGAAAGAAGAAATGTTGAATCTGAATTTGTTCTCTATTAAAAAACCAAAAAACATAAACCCTAAACTAAAACATGAACCCACAACCTAAAACCTAAACCCTAAACCCTTAACCCTAAACCATAAACCCATAAACAAAAATAACATAAAAAATAAACCCTAACCCTAAATGCTAAACCCTAAAAATAACCCTAAACACTAAACTCTAAACCCTAAACCTAAATCTACAACCTTAAACCCTAAACCTAAAACTCTAAACCCCAATCCCTAAACCATAAACCCTAAACCAAAAACCCTAATAAGAAACTAATAAAACACTAAACTATACTAACTAAAACTAAAATTAATAAGTAATAATCTAAAATTAATAAATAATAAACTAAAACTAATAAACTAATAATAAACTAAAATAAAAACTAATAAAACTAACTAAACTAGACTAACTAAATAATAACTAAAAAACTAATAAATAAATAATAAAAAAACTAATTAAACTAATAAACAAACTAATTACTAAATTAAACATAAACAAAACCCCACTAGTAAACTAACTAAAATAAACTAAACTAATGATTAATAAAAACTAAACTAAACTTACTAACTAAAAACTAAACTAATAAAATAACTAAACTAAACCTTAATAAATAACTAACTAATAATTAACTAACTAAAAATCTAAACCCTAAACATTTCTAACCTAATAAATAACTAACCTATAATAAAACTAAACTTAATAACTAAACTAATAATAACTAAACTAACTAAACTATAACTAATAAACTAAAACTAATAATAACTGAATAACTAATAAAAAGTAAGAAACTAATAAACTAATAACTAAACTAAATTAATAATAAATAAAACAAATAATAATAACTAAAAAACTAATAATTAAAACTAAATCACTAATAATAATTAACACTAAATTAATAAACTAATAATAAACTAAACTAAATAAAACTAATAACAAAACTAATAATAATAATAATAATAATAATAATAATAATAATAATAATAATAATATAATAATAAACTAAACTACTAATAAACTAAATAATAAATAAAATAAACCAAATAAACTAACTAATAATAATAAACAAATAAAACTAACTAAACTAATAAATTAATAACTAATAATAATAATAAAATAAACTAAACTAAAAACTAAAAAACACTAAATAATAAAAAAAACCTAATAACATAAAAACTAACTAATCTAAATTAAACACTAAACTAAATAAACTAATAAATAATAATAAACTAAATAAAAACTATATAATAAAACTAATAATAATTAACTAATAATAATAAACTAATAAGAACTAAACTAACTAAATAAAAAACTAATAACTAAACTAACTAAAACAAATAAACTAATAATAATAATAACTAAAACTAAAACTAATAATAATAATAATAATAATAATAATAATAATAATAATAATAATATTAATAACTAAATAAACTAAACAATAAACCCCTAAACCTAAATTAATAAAACTAATAATAATAAAACTAATAATAACGAACTAAATAAAATTAAAATAACTAATAACTAAACTAATAAAATTAATAATAATAACTAAATAATAACTAAAAAACTAATAAACTAATAATAAAACTAAACTAAAACTAACTAATAACTAATTAATAAAACCAAATAAACTAATAAATAATAAACTAAAAAATTTAATAACTAACAAAAAACTATAATAATAAACTAAATATAACTAATAAATAACTAATAACTAAAATTAATAATAATAAACTAATAAACTAATAAACAAACTAACTAATAAAACTAATCTAATTAATTAATAAACCTAAACCCTAATAAATAATAAACACTAAAACTAAATTAACAAACTAATAATAATAACTAATAATAAATAACTAAATAACTAAGTAAAACTAAACCCTAAACTTAAACTAATAAACCATAAAAACTAATTAATAAATAAACATAATAATAATTAATCCTAATAAACTAACTAATAACTAATTATAAACTAATAATAAAACACTTAACTAAAAGAATTATTAATAACTAACTAATAATAAACTAATAAACTAATAATATAAAACAAAACTAACTAAATAATTAAACTAAATAACTAAACTAATAAACCTAATAAATAAATAATAATAATAATAATAATAACTAACTATCAATAACTAAACTAAAAAAAACCAATAATAATAATAATAATAACTAATAAAAACTAAACTAATAAGCTAATAATAAAATATAATAATAAAATCAATAACTAAATAATTAAACCCTAACTAAATGATAAATAAAATAATAATAAACAAATAATTATAAAAAATTAAAAAAAAAACTAAACTAAAAATAACTAATAATAAAATAACTAACTAAACCATAAACTAAACTAAAAACTAATAATAATAAACTAATAAACCAAAACCCATAACTAAACTAATAAAACTAATAAACTAATAAATAAAGTAAAAAACTAAATTCATAGAACTAAACCACTAACTAAAACTAACTAAAACCTAAATAATAATAAAACCATAAACTAATAATAACTAACTAATCTAAATAAATAACTAACTAACTAATGATAACTAAAAATAAACTAAAATAAACTAAACCTTTATAAACAAACTACTAAATAAACTAACTAAATAAAATAATAAACAAAACTAACACCCCTTCAAAAAACTAACTAAACTAAACATAAAAATTAATAATAAACTAATAACTTAAAACCAATAAAACCTAATAATAACTAATAAACACAAAACCTAAAACCTAAACCCTAAAACTAAACTAAACCCTATTATTGGGCAATTTTGGGATCCCTCGCATTCTTGGTGAGTTTTCTAGCACTTTCTCTCTTGGATTCCCTATAAATTGTTGTCCTTGGGCCGATATCGACTTGTCTTGTCATGGTACCGTGACTCATGGTGTTAGCTTCTTTAAATCCACGGGGTAAATCCCATGTGCTGATGGATCCCACTAGGGCATCATATTTTTTTGGGTAATCCTACCTCTAAAGTACCTACTATTACTAAATCTTTCAAAGAGGCTTTAGCTGGTAAGAATTCCTCCACTGAGACTCCTTTGAATTTGCTTCATATGACTTTTAAAGGTACTCTGACAATTTTGATTTCAAATGAGGATATTGAAAGATTAGCTGAGTTTTTTGCATTTTCTTTGATTGAAAAGTTTTCATTTAAACGACCAAAGATGGAAGATATTCATTCTTTTTTTCATAGTTTAAATTTATCTGGTTCTTTTTCTATTGGGCTTATTGATGTAAGGCATGTTCTGATTAAGCTTTCTAATGACCTTAATTATGGAAGAATTTTTTTCTAGGCATTTTATTTTTAATTGTCAAATGTGTATTCTAAAGTGGACGCCTATGTTTGATGTTAATGAAGAGTCTCCTATTATTCCCATTTGGAGTTCTTTACCTAACTTAAGGATTCATCTATTTAATCATCATATTCTTTATGCTATTGGGTCAATTTTTGGTTGGCCAATGCAAGTTGATCAAGCAACAACTGCTTCTTCTAGACCGCATGTTGCTAGAATTCTTGTAGAGATTGATATTACTAAAAAATATCCGAAAGAAATTTGGTTGGGTTTGAAGAAATACGGTTATTTTTAGAAAGTTGTATTTGAGAACTTTTTCATTGTTTGTAATCATTGTAAGATTCATGGGCATGAAATTTCTGAATGCTTTATTGCTCATCCCTCTCTTAGGAAGAAAATCACCGGTAAGAATTCAATTGTTGAAAAAATTGATGATTCTCTCAAGTTCGATAAAGGAAAAATCTGCTTTTCAAAATTTTGATGTTTTGTAAAGCCAGATTTCTTAATCTTCTAAAAAAGTTTTACCTATTAATGATTTGTCTAATGCAAAAATTAATTTTGATGTTTTTGAAAAAGTTTTAACTAATAATCATGCTCTGAGTGTTTCTTTTGATGATTCTATTAAAGGGAATACTTTAAAGGCTGTGGTTAATGATTCTAATGGTTTGGATGTTGTGAATAAGTCCATTCATGTTGATGGTTTGAATATTATTGATGCTAACACCATTTCATCTAATAAGTTAGATGTTGTTTCTCTTTTTTCTATGTCTACTTTAGATCATGGGAAAGATACTATTTCTTTGCCTTCTTTGATTGAGAATGGTGGTGAAAAGAATTTTCTTATTTCTGATATTCTAACTTATGGTCTTGACAAACTTGTTAATATTGGCGATCCTTCTTTTAAAAAGTAAGATTTAGATACTTGTGATAATTCTCTCATGGTGAATAGTTCTATTATTGTTCAAAATGATGGTTTTTCTATGGCTGGTAATTATGTTTAGAATTTTGGCAATATGTTGTGTGTTTCTAATGGATTTGAATCTTATTTTAATCCCTTACATGAAGATTGTACTGAAAATCTGGATTCTGCTTCACTTGCTTCTTTTATGAATGAAGATGGAGGATACTCTTCAGATTTTGTTGGAAGGTAAAAATATTGATAATTGTCCTCTTAATAAAGTTGTTTCTACTCCTTTCACTTCTGATTCTAAAATGCATACTATTTATGATTTTCCTTTGTCTAATGTTATGGATGCTTCTAAATGCTCATCTTTGGAATTGATAGCTTCTTCTGATCCCCATGCATTTTATAACAATACTGATTCATTTTTAGATGGAGATTTTTTGGAGAAAGGGCATGGTTATAAACCTGTTTACAAGAAAAAAAAAACATAAAAAGTGTTCAGATTTATGCCCCTCCTCACTTGATGAGGGTTACTCGTTCCAAAGCTTCTTGGAAATAATCTCTCCTGTCTTTGGGAGGTTTTAGCTTTTGGCTAGTTTTTTCTCTATTGGTTGAGCTTTTGCTATGTGTTTTCTGGCTAGCTAGAGTATTGGCTTCTTGCCTAATTTTCCTCTTTCTAGCTTCTTATTTGCTAGGTTTTTTTTTTATGACCTTTGGTTGGTTGGTTTTGTGCTGATGGCTTTGTTCCTATTGGCTTGCTTTTCTTTGGTTGGTTCTTCTGCTCTCTTTGTTGGTGGTAGGTTGGGCTTTATGTCCTTGGTGTGTGGTTTTTCCGTTGGTTGGTTATTTCTCTAGCTATTTATTTTAGCTTTTGGTGGCCTTCTTCTTCTTTTTTGTTGGTTAGCTCGGTTCTCTTGCTCTATCATAGGTTATATTTCTTGGGTGCTCTATTGTGTGGCTGCTTTGTTGGTTGTTTCCTTTCCTTGGGTTGATGCCTTGGTGGCTTTGGATTGGTGTTGTTGTGGGCTCTGTTGGCTTGGTGCCTTGGTGGCTTTGGATTGCTGTTGTTGTGGGCTCTATTGGCTTTGTATTTGAGGCTCTTTTCTTTTTTTTTTTTAAATTGTGAGCTTCTTTTCTCCACCTTTTTTAAAAGGTGTTCATATTTGGTTTTTTTGGGATTGCCTTATGTTAATTTTATATGTTGCTCTCCTCTCTCTTTCTGTTTCCTTAGCTTCACTTTTCTTTGGATGGGTGGCTATTATGATAGGTTTGTATTTTTCTTTGGTTGGGATGGTTATGATGATATGATTGATTTTTTCCTTGATATTTTTGTGGTTGGTGACTTTTCCTATTTGTAACCCTTCTTTGAAGTTGGATACACTTAGGATTTGATGCCCCTCATTATTGAGATTATCCTTCTTTCTTCATATCTAAGCCTGAGTTATTTTCTCGTTATGTTTTTTGATCTCCTTCTGGCTGAGATTTATTGTAAGTTATAGGTTGTATTTTTCAGTTGATCTCTTCTTCTTCTTAGAGGGAGCTAGATTCTTACTGATGATCTCATTTTTCTTAGATGGTTAGAGTTGTTTTCAGTTGCAGGTTATAGGTTTCAATTTCTTATGGATCTTCGTCTCTTTGGAGGTTATTTTGGAGCTCCGTGGATTCTTCCCCTTAGAGGGAGCTTGGCATTTTTAGTTTTATCTTTATTTTTTTTCTTTATTGTTCTTTGATGTGTTAGTTTAGGGACTAAACTCTTTAGGATTCTCCTATAGATCATTTGAGTAGTAGTTTTTTTCTTTTCTTTTTGAGTTTAGTCTCTAATATGGTCTTCTTATACATATTTTTCTGAGCAATAAATTCTACTTAGTTAAAAAAAAACCCTAAGCACTAAACCCTAAACCCTAAACCCTAAACATAAACCATAAAACCCTAAACCCTAAACCCTAAACCCTAAAAACCTAAAAACCTAAACTTAAACTAAATAAAACCTAAAACTAAAATAAAAAATAAACTTAAACCTACATAAAATAAAATATAATATAAAATAAAATATATAATATAATAAAAACCTAAACTAAAACCTAAACCTAAACCTAAAAATAAAATTAAATAAAAAAAACAAAAATAAACTAAAATAAAATAAGTAAAAACCTAAACTAAGCTAAAAATATAAAATAAACCTAAGAATTAAAACCTAAAGAAAATTAAAACTAAATGTAAAATAAAAATAAAATAAACCTAAAATAAAATAAAATAAAAGCTAAATAAAAACTTAAACCTAAAAAATAAGCCTAAAAAAAAAATAAAAAATAAAGCATAACTAAACTAAAATACTAAAAAAATAAAATAAATTAAAATAAACCTAAACCTAGATTAAAATAAGCTAAACTAAAATAATTAAAACATAAACATAAACCTAAAATAAACTAAACCTAAACCCAAACCTAAACTAAATAAAATAAATTAAATTAAAAATAAACCTAAACCTAAACTAAAAAATAAAACCTAAAAATAAACCAAAGATAAAAACCTAAAACCCAAACCTAAAAAAAAAATAAAATAAAACCTAAACCTAAAAGTAAAAATAAAACTTAAATCTAAAAATAAAATAAAAATAAAACTCAACTAAAACTAAACCTAAACTTAAAAAATACACTAAAATAAAACCTACACTAAAATAAATAAACCTAAAATAAATAAACTAAACTAAATATAAAGAAAAAATAAACCTAAATAAAAGTAAAAAATAAAATAAACTAAAATAAATTAACTAAATAAACATAAACCTACTAGTTTACTTAATTTTTTAAAAAAAATAACTAAACCCTAAATCCTAAATTCTCAACTCTAAAGCCTAAACCCTAAAACTAACCCAAAACCTAAACCTACAACCCTAAACCATAAATCTTAAAGCCTAAAACCCCAAACCCTAAACCTAAACCCAAACCCTAAAACCCCTAAACCCTAACCCTAAACCCAAAACCCTAAAAGCACAAACCCTAAAACCCTAAACCCTAAACCCTAGTTGAGCTAATTTTTATGAAAGGTGATCTTAAAGAAGTCAGTGAAGAGGTTATAAAATACGAAGTTAGTGCTCCTGCCCATGTTGATCTTATTGCACCTATTGATGTTGGGGTTCTTCTAGGCAACACTGATCTATATCCTTCACAGACTTCTTTCTTCCAAGTTCTAAATATCCCAACTAAGATTAATAAGGGTACTGTTGAAATTATCACCCTGGTTGAGCTGATTAAAAAAGGAGATGAAGTGGGATCCTGAGAGGCTTCTATACTTGTTAAGTTGGGGATTAGGCCATTCTCTTATGGCCTTGTCGTCCAGTCTGTCTATGATGATGGTTCGGTGTTTAGTCCTAAGGTGCTTGACCTCACTGAAGATGATCTCATCGAGAAGTTTTTGACAGGGCTTTCAGTGATCACTTCTCTCTCACTGGCCCTGTCTTATCCCTCCCTTGCGGCAACGCCCCACATGTTCATCAATGCTTACAAGAATGTCCTCACCGCTGTGGTTTCCACTGATTACACATTTCAGTAGGCTGAGAAGGTTAGGGAGTTTTTGAAGGATCCTACAAAATTTATTTTGACTGCTACGCCTGATGCTTCTACTATTCCTGCTGCTGGTTCGGCTACTATAGTGGAAGAGAAGAAGGATGAGCTTGCTGACCAATCTGATGATGATATGGGGTTCAGCTTGTTCGACTAAGCTTTGTTGGCCTTCTATAAAATCAAATTTTATGGTCTCTGGGAGTTAAATCATTTTGTAAAATACTATTTTTGTGATTTTTTGAATTGCATTTAATTTTAAATTATTTTATTAGTTGTTAGAGAATAATGTCTTGCTTGATTAAGTAATTTCTTATTTGTTATAAAATAATTTGAGTTAAAAAAACTTTAAACCCTTAATCCTAACCCTAAGCCCAAAACCCTAAACCCCAAACCCTAAATCTAAACATAGAGTAATTAAATAAATTAAAAGATAAACCTAAACCCAAAAATCTAATAAACTTAAACCCTAAGAATGGGCAGAACCTTAATGGCCAGACCATCACTGTCAACCAGGCTTAGTCTTGATCTGGTGGTGGAGGCGAAGGTGAAGGTGGTAGTTATTGCAGTGCTGGTGGGGGATCTGGAGGTGCAGGTGGATATGGAGGTGGTGTTTGGAGCACTAGTGGTTATGGAAAAGGAAGGAGGGATGGAGGTTATAGTCGTAGTGGTGGATATGGAGGTGGTGGTCAGAGTAGTGGTGATTATGGAGGTGGGAGGAGCGACGGATGTTACAGCCATGATGGTGGTGGAGGGAGAGATCAGGGATATGATGGTGGATCCTGCTACTCAGGAGGCTTAGGTGGTTGATGGGAAGCTGGAGAAACTACTGAAACGGTCGATCCGATCCTTGCGCTGTGTCTTTATAGTAGAGACAATTCTAGTTATCAAAGGTTTTTGATTTTCTTTATGTGTGCTTATTTTTGATCTATGTCGCTGCTTGTGCCTTAGAGAACTTGGTGTGTTATTTGTTTGATGAAATCAAAAAGAAGAAATGTTGAATCTGAATTTGTTCTCTGTTAAAAGAAAAACAAAAAACCCTAAACCTTAAACTAAAACCTAAATCCTAAACCTAGATCATAAACCCTAAACCCTAAAAATAAAAAAAATAAAAAAATAAAATAATAAAATAATAAAATAAAAAAATAATAACCCTAAATGCTAAACCGAAAAATTAACACTAAACCATAAGCCTACAACCCTAAACACTAAACTTTAAACCTTAAAATCCTAAATCACAAACCCTAAACTTTAAACCCTAATCCCTAAAAACCCTAAACCCTAAACACTAAACCCTAAACCCACCTTAACCCCTAAATCCTAAAACCCACCTTAAAACATTAAACCCTCCTTAAGCCCTAAACCCTAAACCCTAAACACCTAAAAACCTAAACCTAAACTAAATAAAATCTAAAAATAAAATTAATAAAAAAAATTGAAACTTAAATAAAATAAAATAAAATAAAACCTAAACGAAAACCTAAACCTAAACCAAAAAATAAAATAAAATAAAATAAAAATAAAATAAATAAAAACCTAAATAAAACTAAAAAATAAAATAAACCTAAGAATAAAACCTAAATAAAATAAAACTAAGCGTGAAAATAAAATAAGAAAACCTAAAATAAAACTAAATAAAAACTTAAACCTAAAAAATAAACCTAAAAGTAAGTAAAAAAAATAAAACCTACACTCTAAACTAAAAAAAAAAAATAAACCTAAAAAAACAAAATAAAAGAAACCTCAACCTAAACTAAAATAAACTAAACTAAAAAAAATAAAACCTAAACCTAAACTAAAATTAACTAAACTAAACAAACTAAAATAAAATAAAATAAATTAAAAATAAACCTAAACCTACACTAAAAAATAATACCTAAAAATAAAGCTAAAATGAAAACCTAAACTTAAAAAAATAAAATAAAAACCTAAACCTAAAAATAAAAATAAAATTAAAAATGTAAACCTAAAAAACAAAATAAAAATAAGACACAACTTAAAAATAAACCTAAACCCTAACCTAAACTTAAAAAAAAAACGAAAATAAAAACCCTAAACTAAAAATAAATAAACTAAACTAAATAAAAATAAAAAATAAACCTAAATAAAAATATAGAATAACATAAACTAAAATAAATAAAAAATATACTAAATAAACTAAATGAACCTAAACCTACTAGTTTACTTAATTTTTTTTAAAAAAGGTAAACCCTAAATCATAAACCTTAAACCATAAACCCTAAACATACAACACTAAACTTACAACTCTAAACCCTAAACCCTAAACTCTAAATAATCCTAAATCCTAAGAACTAAACCTTAAACCCTAAACCCTAAATCCTAAATCCCAACCCTAAACCCTAAACCCTAAACCCCGGTTGAGCTGATTTTTATGAAAGGTGATCCTAAAGAAGTCAGGGAAGAGGTTGCGAAATACAAAGTTGGTTCTCTTGCCCATGTTGGTCTTCTTGCACTTATTGATGTTGAGGTTCCTCCAGGCAACACTGGTCTGGATCCTTCACAGACTTCTTTCTTCTTGGTTCTCAACAACCTAACTAAGATCAATAAGGGTACTATTGAAATTATCACCTCAGTTGAGATGATTAAAAAAGGTGATAAGGTGGGATCCTGGAGATGCTCTCCTGCTTGGTAGGGATTAGGCCATTCTCTTATGGCCATGTCATCCGATATGTATGATGATGGTTCAGTGTTTAGTCTTGAGGTGCTTGACCTCGCTGAAGATGATCTCATCGAGAAGGTTTTGGCAGGGCTTTCAATGATCACTTCTCACTCACTAGCCCTCTCTTATCCCACCCTTACTGTAATGCACCACATGTTCATCAACGCATACAAGAATGTCCCATCATGTCATGATTGCCTGAGAAGGTTAAGTATTTGAAGGATCCTAGTAAATTTGATGTACATTTGATGCTTCCATTACTCCTTCTCCAGCTACTATAGTGGAAGAAAAGAAGGAAGAGCCTGCTGAGGAATCTGATGATGATATGGGTTTTAGATTGTTCAGCTAAGCTTTGTTGGCCTTCTATAAAATAAATTTTTATTATCTCTCGGAGTTAAATTATTTTGTGCAATACTATTTTTGTGAATGTTTGAATTGCAATTTATTTTATCCTAATTTATTAGTTGTTAAAGGATAATGTCTTATTTGAATTAGTAATTTCTTATCTGTTATGGAATCATTTGAGTTAAAAAAAACCCTAAACTTTAAACCCTAAACCCTAAACCCTATACCTTAACCCTAAACCCTAAACCCTAAACCTAAACTTCAAGTAACTAAATAAATTAAAAAACTAAACCTAAACAAAACCCTCAGAATGAGAGAACCTTGTGTAGGAACATCCAAGGCTCGTAGATATAGTGGTGGAGGTGAAGGCGGAGACGTCGGTTATCATAATGGTGGTGGGGAAACTGAAGGTGCTGGTGGATATGGAGGTGTTGGTCAGAGTAGTGGTGGTTATGGAGGCAGGAGGAATGACGAAGGTTACAACCATGATGGCGGCGAAGGGAGAGATCAGGGATATGATGGTGGATCCTGCTACTCAAGGAGCCAGGTGGTTTTGATGGGAATTGTAAAAACTGTAGAACAACTGATCTGATCTGCTGCTTATGAATCTGTGTTTTTACAATAGAGACGATCTAGCTATCATGGGTTTTTGATTTGCTATATCCATGCTCATTTTTTATCTATGCCATCGCTTGTGTCATAGAAAACTTGGTGTGTTACTTGGTTGATAAAATGAAAAAGAAGAAATGTTGAATCTGAATTTATTCTCTGTTAAAAATACCAAAAACCCTAAACCCTAAACAAAAAACTGAACCCTAAACCTAAATCCACAACCCTAAACCCTAAACCCTAAACCCTAAACCCTAAAACCTAAAACCATAAACCCCAAACCCCAAACCCTAAACCCAAAACCCAAAACTGTAAACCCTAAACCATAAACTCTAAATCCTAAACCCTAAACCCTAAAACCCAAAACCTTAAACCCTAACCCTATACCCTAAACCCTAAACCCTAAACCTTAAACCCTAAACCCTAAACTTTATACTTGAAACCTTAAACCTAAACCTAAAGTGACTAAATAACTTATAAAATAAACCTAAACCCTAAAACTTAATAAAACTAAACCTAATTGAAAGCCCTAAAAATTAGAAGAACCTTGACAGTAGGAACATCACCATGAACCAAGCTCAGTCTAGATCTGGTGGTGGAGGCGAAGGCGGAGGCGGCTATGGTAGTGGTGGTAGGGGATATGAACGTGCTTATGGATATGGAGGTGGTGGTCAAAGTAGTGGTGGTTATGGAGGCGGGAGGAGCGATAGAGGTTATAGCCATGATGGTGGAAGAGGGAGAGATCGGGATATGATAGTGGATCCCGTTGCTCGATAGGCAGGGGTGGTTCCGATGGGAACTAGAGAAACTCAAGAACAGACGATCCAATTTGCTACTTATGGAATTATGTCTTTATAGTAAAGATAGTTCTAGTTATCTATGATTTTTGATTTTCTTTATACGTGCTCATTTTTTATCTATGTTGTCGCTTATGTCTTACAAAATTTGGTGTGTTACTTGGTTGATGAAATAAAAAAGAAGAAATGTTAAATCTAAATTTATTCTCTGTTAAAAATAAATGAAAATCCTAAACCCTAAACTAAAACCTGAACCTTAAACCTAAAACCTGAACCCTAAATGCTAAACCCTAAAAATAAAAAAATTTAAAAAAATAAGAAAATATATTAAAAAAACCCTAACCCTAAACCCTAAACCCTAAACACTAAAGCCTAACCTACAGCCTTAAATCCTAAACCCTAAACCATAATACCCTAAATCCAAAATGATTAATTAAGCCTAATTAAAGATTAATCTTTTCGGTGCCATGTGGTGCATTGAGATGGCCTACTTTCCACATGGCATCATGCAATTGGCTACTTAAAACATATTCGACTCAGCGCCTACGTGGCGGCGGCGGACGCACTTTCTCGTCCTTCATCCAATCTAAGATTGGATGACTATGATTAATCTCATAGCTTAATAGGATTAAATCAGATCGATCTAGTGGAATTAATCATGATGGTCCATTCCGATCAGGCAGAACAAATGATGTGTGGTCTAACATCACACAAGTGAGGGAGAATGGAGTTCGTTCACTATTGCACACTTGATATGGGCTTACCTGAGCTCAGATCAACTCCAAAAGGATCCCACACCTTCACAACATCGATCAGAGGAGGTCCAACGGTCAAGATCACATGAGATGCAAGTTTTCTTCAAAACACTCCAAACCATTTTTGCTTAAGGATCAATTTTGGAAGCAAACCTCACTAGAGCTCAAAACTGGTGGCTCGAACAATTAAGGAAGCTTCATCTAGTGGAGATGAGACCTTGTTGACCAACAATTGGATCAATTCCTTGACATTTGCTCAGAAGGCCATGAACCTACAATTTTGAGCTCGGCTTTGATCGAAGTCCCACCTCTAGTGCTCGAGAAGCTTGGGAGATGATTCATTCTTAATTGATAAGGCTTAGAGAAGGTGTGTGCAAAGTTAATTTGAGATTAATGGAGAAATATAGAAGTTAGGCAAGAAATGGGTGTGTCCTATTTTGAGACGGACAGGAACGTCATTTTGTGATCAAGGAACAAGCTTGGGAGCTTAGGGAATGGCTCTAGTAGTTCATCTTGGGAAGCTAGGGCTCTGAGCAATGATTTTTATGTGTGTTTGTGTGGAAACTGGGGGGTGTATACCCCCCTTCCTCTTGATCAGACGGTGGGATCAGGTTTGGCTTCTAGTGGCAGTGCGGCCATCTTAGGGTGTCATGGGTGGCAAGAATGAGGTGAGTTGGCTTAACTTGGTTGGTTGAAAGTGTGGAGGTGAGTTGCAATCATGGACTCCCAAATAAAGCATTGGAAGATGTATCCAAGTCTATAATGTGTAACTTGGCTTTGGTTTTCTAATCATCTATCTCCAAGGGCAACACTATGGAGCATAAGGCCTTTTGACCTCATTTTTGGAGTGTGGATTCAATCTTACCATCTTTGCCTTAAAAGTCTTCTGGACACTGAGACTTCCCTAGTCATCAGACACTTCTAATAATAAGGTAAACACTTAACCTAAGCCTAAAGATTTATAAGGGTTAACCATAGGATTAGGTTATGCCCTAGGGATTAGGATAAGCCACCTATCCTACAACCCATATCCAATCCATGTTCACCTTCTTAAACCAAACCTCAAGTTCAATTCAAACATCAAATTCAAATCCAAATCCAAACCCAAATTCCAAAACCAAAATATTGAAGCCCATGATCAAATCCAAACTTGACCCTTCCTAAGCCATATGACCTATCCCATGGACTTAGCCAAATCTTAATCCAAATCAATCCAAAATCAATTTATTTTCTCATAATCAATTTATATCTTCAATCATCTTCCTAAATATAAATCAAATCTACATTCAAATGATCAAAACTAAATAAAACTAAATCAAATTAAATCGAAACCCTTCCTAAGCCATATAACTTATCCCTTGGACTTTTTGCCAAAAAATAATCCAAATCAAGTCAAGCTCTATTAATTTTCTCACAAATCAATCATATTTTTAATCATCTTCACAAATTTAAATGAAATATACATTTAAATCATCAAAACTAAATCAAATCAAAATCCAAACCTAAGCCACAAGAACCAACTACATGGACTTAGCCAAATTCCTTCATTCCAAAAAAATTCAATTGATTTTCTCATGAATCAATCATACCTTCAATCATATTCATAAATATTAATGAAATATACAATCATCAAGCCAAACCAAAATCAACCCACCAACTTAACACTTTTGACTTGAAATGTTCAAATGAACCAAAACCCATTTGGACCCAAGCCAATTACAATTGAATTTATAATTTAATCCCAAATCCATATATAAAATCAACTAAATCAAACTCAACCCAAAATCAATCCAACTAAACCCAATTGGTCCAATTGACCCAAAGTGGCCAATTTGACCTATTTGAGCCAAGTTCTAATCCTAGCCAAATTAGATTGAAGCAAGCCCTCAAAACCTCCCATCATGATTGTTGATCACCCTAAGTTGATCAATTATCACAAATTGGGTCAATCTAAGTCAACTTGGTCATTTGACCAAGTCAACCCCTTAACCCATATGAACCCAAACTAGCCAAATTGCAACCTATGCCAAATCCCTTGAAACCAATGTTTCATATCAAATCAAAATCAATATTTGAATATGACTTGACCTTCAATTGAGTCAAACCAAACCCAATTGGTCCTCTTGACCCAAGTTGACCAAAATTAAACTAAAATATCAAATTATGCCAAATCAAAATATAAACCAAATTGATTGCAACTAATGGCTCAAATTCATTCCAAATTGATTGTTGAACTTGACCAAAGCCATGGTTGGACCCAATTGAATCCAATTGACCTACTTAGCCCAAATTGACCTAAAGGGTCAATTTGGCCTAAATCAAATCTAAATCCAAATTAATTAAAACTAAAGCCTGCAATCATCTTCAATTGGTCAGCTAAATCCAAACCAACACCCAACCCAAGCCAATTTGGCTAATTTAGTCAAATTAGTCAATTTAACCCATTTGACCAAAATGAATTCAAATGAGCCAAAATAAAATCTTAGCCAAAGTAAACCAAACAAATTGAACCAAAACATCCCAAATGATCATATGAACTTGACCCAATCCTTAGTTTGACCCAATTTGACCAATTGGTCAACTTGACCCCACCTAATCTAATTTGACCTAAATGAGTCAAATTGATCCAAACCTAACCAAATCAACTCCAATTGACTTGAAATTTGGGCTAACCCACTTTTGGCTCATTTTAAGTCTGCACCAAATATAATCTAATGCCATATGATCATCCTACCCTTGGGTCAAGGGCATCACATGAGACAAATCACCCATGTAAGTCATCATTTCCATTCCTTGGCCACTTGGTACTCTCCTAATGATCCACCTAGGCACTTAGGACACTGACCAACCTGATTGAAGGGGGTGGTTGGGTCAGCCATGACCAATGGGAGGTGAAATCACCTTACTCTTCTCATCACAGCATTTGAAACCCATAGGATACCCATGATTCCTCTTTGGCAGCCACCTTCATGCCTTCAACCAACCAAGTTAAGCCAACTCACCTCCTCCCTGCCACCCATAACACCCTGAGATTATCGCACTGCCACTAGAAGCCAAACCCGATCCCACCGTCTGATCAAGAGGAAGGGGGTATACACCTCCCAGTTTCCACTCAAACACACACAAAAATCATTGCTCAGAGCCCTAGCTACCCAAGATGAGCTGCTTGAGCCATTCCTTAAGCTCCCAAGCTCCTTCCTCGATCATAAAATACCATTCCTGTCCGTCTCGAAATAGGACACTGCCATTTCTAGCCTAACTTCTCCATTTCTCCATTAAACTCAAATTAACTTTGTAAGTACCTTCTCTAATCCTCATCGAGTAAAAAAGAATCATCTCCCAAGCTTCTCAAGCACTAGAGGTGGGACTTCGATCAAAGCCGAGGTCAAAATTGTAGGTTTGTGGCCTTCTGAGCGAACGTTGAGGAATCGATCCAATTGTTGCTCAACATGGTTTTGTCTCCACTAGATGAAGCTTCCTTAATCGTTCAAGCCACCAGTCTTGAGCTCTAGCGAGGTATGCTTCCAAAATTGATCCTTAAGCAAAAATGGGTTGGAGGGTTTTGAAGAAAACTTGCATCTCATGTGATCTTGACCGTTGGATCTCCTCTGATCGATGTTGTGAAGGTGTGGGATCCTTTTGGAGTTGATTCAAGCTCGGGTAAGCCCAGATCAAGTGAGCAATGGTGAACGAATTCCATTCTCCCTCAGTTGTGTGATGTTAGACCACACACCGTTTGTTTTGCCTAATCGGAATGGACCGTCGTGATAAATTCCACTAGATCGATCTAATTTAATCCTATTAAGCTATGGGATTAATCATAGCCGTCCAATCTTAGATTGGATGATGGATGAGAAAGCGCATCCTCCGCCACCACGTAGGCGCTAAGTCGGATATGTTTTAAGTAGCCAATCGCGTGATGCTATGTGGAAAGCAGGCCATCTCAGCACACCACGTGGCATCGATAGGATTAGTCTTTAATTAGGCTTAATTAATCTTAAACCTTAAAGCCTAAGCCCTAAATCCTAAATAATAAACTAACCCTAAACCCAAAGAAAGCCCTAAACCTTAAACCCTAAACCCTAAAAACCCTAAACCTTAAAGCCTAAACCCTGAAGCCTAAAGCCTAAAGCCTAAACCCTAACCCCAAATCCTGAACCCCAAAATCCAAAACCCTAAAACCATAAACACTAAACCCTAAACCCTTTAGGGTGAAATTTGGTATGTCATTTGAATTCATGCATCCATCTTTTCAAAATCAAGTAAAATAAAATGGATTTCCATTATGTAAGCTTGCATGTGTTGATTTAATTTAATATTTACCTGGCTATTATCACTATTAAATCCAAATGTATTTTTTAATAGCTTTTAAATGAATAATAATATGTGTTCTGATGATAGTTATAAATACATAAGAAATGCATGTGCTTATAGCTTAAGTGTATGAATATTGAGTTCCCTTTCCTCTATTCATGTGTTTACTTATATAAGATTGAATAGTAATGGGTATAAAGTCTAGACATCTCGGGAACATGATGCTTTAGCTAGCCCTATGGAGGTCATTTGATTATCTCACTTCCCTAGTTTGTTACTTGGTTGATGAAATTAAAAAGAGGAAATGTTGAATCTCAATTTATTCTCTGTTAAAAAAAAAACCAAAAACCCAAAACCCTAAACTAAAACCTGAACCTTAAACCCTAAACTCTAAAAATCCTAAACCCTAAACCATAAACCCTAAACCCTAAATCGTAAACCCTAAAAACATATAAACCTAAACCCAATCTAAATAAAACCTAAAAAAAAACTTAAACCTAAATAAAATAAAATAATAAAATAAAATAAAAACCTAAACTAAAACCAAAACCTAAACCTTAACCTAAACCCAAAAATAATATAAAATCAAAAATAAAAACTAAAATAAAATAAAATGAATAAAAACATAAACTAAACTGAGAAAAATAAAATAAACTTAAAAAATTAAAAACATAAATGAAATAAAAACTAAACATCAAATAAAAATAAAGTAAACCTAAAATAAAATAAAATAAAACTAAATAAAACCTAAACCTAAAAAATAAACCTAAATAAAACCTAAAGATAAAATAAATAAAATAAAATAAACATAAATTTAAACAAAAAAAAAAAACTAAACTAAAATAAATAAAGCCTAAACCTAAACGTAAAATAAACTAAACCTAAATACTAAACAAAATAAAATAAAGTGAACTAAAAATAAACTTAAACCTAAACTAAAAATAAAAAACTAAAAATAAACCTAAAATAAAAACCTAAAACTTAAACCTAAAAAAATATAATAAATACCTAAACCTAAACCTAAAAATAAAAAATAAAACCTTAACCTCAAAAATAAAATAAAAATAAAACTAAGCTAAAAAATAAACATAAACCTAAACCTAAACCTAAAAAATAACTAAAATAAAAAACCTAAACTAATATAATTAAACCTAAAATAAATAAACTAAACTAAATAAAAATAAAAATAAACTTAAATAAAATTAAATAAAATAAAATAAACTAAAATAAATAAAAAATAAACTAAATAAACCTAAACCAAATAATTTAGTTAATTTAAAAAAAAAACTAAACACTAAACCCTAAATCCTAAACCTTAAACCTACAACCCTGAACCCTAAACCCTAAACCCTAAAAAATCCTAAACCCTAAACCCTAAACCCTAAACCCTAAACTAACCCTAAACCCTAAACCCTTAAAACTAAACCCTAAACCCTAAACTAACCCTAAACCCTAAACCCTAATTCCTAAAAACCCTAAACCCTAAAGCCTAAAGCCTAAACCCTAAACTAACCTTAAACCATAAGCCAACCTTAAACCCTAAACCCTAAACCCTAAAAACCCTAAACCCTAAAGCCCAAACACTAAACCATAAACCTTAAACCCTAAACCATAACCCTAAGACATAAACTCTAAAACACTAAATCCTAAAACCCTAAACCCTAAACCTTAAACCCTAAACCCTAAAAACCAAAAAACATAAACCTGAACTAAATAAAACCTAAAATAAAAAATAAAAACAAATCTAAACATAAATACAAAAAAAAAAATAACTTAAACTAAAACCTAAACTTAAAAGAAAAAAAATAAACTAATAAAAATAAAATAAAATAAAGTAAATAAAAACCTAAACTAAACTAAAAAATAAAATAAATCTAAGAATAAAAGACCTAATTAAAATAAAAAATTATCTTAAAATAAAAATAAAATAAACCTAAAATAACATAAAATAAAAATGAAATAAAAACCTAAACCTAAAAAATAAAACCTAAAAATAAATCTAAACCTAAACTAAAAAATAAAACCTAAAAATAAACCTAAAACCTAAACTTAAAAAAATAAAATAAAAACCTAAACCTAAACTTAAAAATAATAAATAAAACTTAATCCGAAAAAATAAAATAAAAATAAAAGTCACCTAAAAAATAAACCTAAAGCTAAACCTAAACCTAAGAAAATAAACTAAAATAGAAAACTAAACCAAAATAAATAAACCTAAAATAAATAAACCAAACTAATTAAAGAAATAAACTAAAATAAAAAAAAATTAAATAAACCTAAACCTAATGGTTTACTTAATTTGAAAAAAATCATAACCCCTAAATCCTAAACCCTAAACCCTAAACCTTAAAAAACCCTAAACCCTAATCCTAATCACTAAACCATAAAAGCATAAACTTGAAAACCCTAAACCATAAACACTAAACCCTAAACTATAAATCCTGAACCCTAAACTTACAACCCTAAACCCTAAACCCAAAAAAACCCTAAACCCTAAACTAACCGTAAACCATAAATCCTAAACCCTAAACTAACCCTAAACCCTAATACCAGTAGTTTAAACCTAAATACTAAACTAACCATAAACCCTAAGCTAACCCTAAACCCTAAATCTTATAAAAAAAATCATAAACCCTAAACTCTAAAACCCTAAATCCTAAAACCCTAAATCCTAAACCCTAAAAACCAAAAACCTAAACCTAAAAATAAAATAAAATAAACTAATAAAAATAAACTAAAATAAAATAAATAAAAACATAAACTCAACTAAAAAATAGGATATACCTAAGAATAAAAGAAATAAATAAAATAAAAATAAATGTTAAAAAAAATAAACTTAAAATAAAATAAAATAAAAACTAAATAAAAACCTAAACCTAAGAAATAAACCTTAAAATAAAACCTAAATTTTAAACTGAAAAAAGAAACCTAAACATAAAAGAAAAATAATATATACAAAATAAAATAAACCTAAACATAAACTAAAATAAACTAAACTAAAATAAATAAAACCTAAACCTAAATAAATAAAATACAATAAACTAAAAATAAACCTAAACCTCAACTAAAAAAAACCTAAAAATAAATATAAAATAAAAACCTAAATCCAAAACCAAAAAAATATAAAATAAAGACCTAAACCAAAACCTAAAAATAAAAAATAAAAAATAAAACCTAAACCTAAAAAATAAAATAAAAATAAAACTCAACTAAAAAAATAAACCTAAACCTAAATCTAAACCTAACAAATAAACTAAAATAAAAAAATAAACTAAAATAAATAAACTAAACTAAATAAAAATAAAAAATAAACTAAACTAAAATAAATAAAAAATAAACTAAATAAACCTAAACCTAATGGTTTACTTAATTTTAAAAAAAAAATATAAACCCTAAATCCTAAACCCTAAACCCTAAACCCTAAACCTACAACCCTAAACGCTAAACCCCAAACCTTAGAAAACCTTAAACCCAAAACCTAAAACCCTAATCCTAAACCTAAACCATAAAGCATAAACCTAAAACCCTAAACCTAAACTAACTAAACCCTAAACTATAAACTATAAACCTAAAATCCTAAATTAACTAAATCACAAACTAACTCTAAACCCTAAACCATAAACCCAAAACCCAAAACCCTAAATGCTAAACCTTAAACACTAAATCCTATAACCATAAACCCTAAACCTTAAACTAACCCTAAACCCTAAACCCTAAACCCTAAACCCTAAACCTTAAACCATAAACCCTAAACCCTAAAAGCATAAACCCTTATACCCTAAACCCTAAACCCTAAACCCTAACCTTAAACATTAAACCCTAAACCCAAACCCTAAACTTAAACTTATAGTATCTAAATAAATTAAAAAATAAACTTAAACCCTAAAACCTAATAAATCTAAACATAAATATAAACCTTAAGAATGGGCAGAACCTTGATGATAGGAACATTACCATCAACCAGCTAGTTTTAGATCGAATGAGAAAAGGGAGGCGTAGTTATCTCAATGGTGTTGGGGGATCTGGAGGTGCTAGTGGATATGGAGGTGGTGGCCAGAGTAGTGGTGGTTATGGAGGTGGGAGGAGTGATACAAGTTACAGCTGTGGTGATGGCGGAGGGAGAGATCGGAGATATGATGGTGGATCCTGCAACTCGAGAGGTCGGGGTAGTTCTGATGGGAACAAGAGAAACTAAAGAACGTCCAATCCGATCTGATGCTTATGGAATGAATTCTTTACACTAGAGACCCTTCTAGTTATTTAAGGATTTCAATTTTCTCTATGCGTGCTAATTTTTTATCTCTGTCATCATTTGTGTATTAGAAAACTTGGTGTGCTACTTGGTTGATGAATTTGAAAAGAAGAAATGTTGAATATGAATTTATAAAAAACCTAAACACTAAAACTAAAACTAAACTAAACCTAAAACCTAAACTAAAACCTAAAACCTAAACACTAAACCCTAAAAAACACTAAACCTAAACCCTAAACTAACCCTCTAACTAAACCATGAATCCTAAACTTGTAACCCTAAACCTAAACCCAAAACCTAAACTCTAAACTATAATCTCAAACCTAAACCCTAAACCTACTTAACCTAAACCCTAAACCTAAACCTAAAAAACCTAAAACTAAAACCTCTAAAACTAATCCATAAACTAAGTTTAACTAAACTTAAACCTAAACCTAAACTAACCCTAACTTAAACTATAAACTAAACCTAAAGTTAAACACTAAACCTAAACTAACTATAAACCCTAAAACTAAACCCCAAAACCCTGACTTAAACCTAAACCCTAAACTAAAACCTAAACCCTAAACCTAAACCTAAAATAAACACTAAACCTAAACCCTAACTATAAACCTAAAACCTAAACCAAACCTGACCTAAACCTAAAGCTTAAACACTTAACCCTAAACCCGAAATAATAAGCCCTAACCCTAAACCCTAAACCCTAAAGCCTAATAAACCTCAAAACCTAAACTTAAAGTAAATAAAACCTAAAAATAAAATAAATAAGAAAACCTTAACCTAAATAAAATAAATTATATTAAATTAAATTTAAACCTAAATTAAAACCTAAACCTAAACCTAAACCTAAAATAAAATAAAATAAATAAAAATACACTAAAATAAAATAATTAAAAACTTAAACTAAACTAAAAAATAAAATAAACCAAAGAATAAAAAACCTAAATAAAATAAAAACTAAACATAAAATAAAACTAAAATAAACTTAAAATAAAATAAAATAAAATATAAATAAAAACCTAAACCTAAAACATAAACCTAAAAATAAAACGTAAAAATAAAAAAAAAAAACTCAAAAAAATAAAATGTAACCTATAAAAATAAAATAAAATGAATAAAATAAAATAAACCTAAACCTAAAGTAAAATAAACTAAACTAAAATAAATAAAACCTAAACCTAAACCTAAAATAAACTAAACCTAAACCCTAAACTTAATAAAATAAAATAAATTAAAAATAATCCTAAACCTAAACTAAAAGATAAAACCTAAAAATAAACCTAAAATAAAAACTTAAAACCTAAACCATTAACCTAAACCCTCAAAAGCTAAAAGCCTAAACCAAAATTAAATAAAACCTAAAAATAAAATAAATAAAAAAACCTAAACCAAAATAAAATAATAAAATAAAATAAAAATAAAAACAAAACTAAAACCTAAACCTAAACTGAAACCTAAAAAAGAAAATAAAATAAAAAATAAAAACTAAACAAAAATAAAATAAATAAAAACTTAAACTTAACTAAAAAATGAAAAACCTAAATAAAATAAAAACTAAACCTAAAATAAAAATAAAATAAACCTAAAATAAAAGAAAATAAAAATTAAATAAGAACCTAACCCTAAAAAATAAACTTAAAAATAAAACCTAATCCTTAAACTAAAAATAAAACCTAACCTAAAATAAAAATAAAATAAAAATAAAATAAACCTTAACCTAAACTAAAATAAAATAAATTAAACCTAAACCTAAACCTAAAATAAACCAGACCTAAACCTAAACCTAAGCTAAATAAAATATAATAAATAAAAATAAACCTAAACCTAAACTAAAAAGTAATACCTAAAAATAAACCTAAAATAAAAACCTAAAACCCAATCCTAAAAAAATAAAACTTAAACCTAAAAAATAAAATAAAAATAAGACTAAATTAAAAAATAAACCTAAACTTTAACCTAAACCTCAAAAAAATAACTAAAATAAATAAACCAAAATTAAATAAACTAAACTAAATAAAAATAAAAAGAAACCTAAATAAAAACTAGAAATAAAATAAACTAAAATAAATAAAAAATAAACTAAATAAACTTAAACCTACCAGTTTATTTAATAAAGAAAAAAAAATAAATAAAAATAAATAAAACAAACCTTAAACATTAAACCTACAACCCTAAACCCTAAAATACTAAACCCTAAACCCTAAAACCTACAATGCTAAACCCTAAACCCTAAAAACCTAAAAACCTAAACCTAAACTAAATAAAACCTAAAAATATAATAAATAAAAAAACCAAAATATAAAAAAGAACCTAAACCTAAACCTAAACCTAAACCTAAACCTAAAAAAAAAATTATAAACTTAAAACTACACTAAAATAAAATAAATAAAAACTTAAACTAAACTAAAAATACAATAAACCTAAAAATAAAAAACCTAAATAAAATAAAAACTTAACATAAATTAAAAACAAAATAAACCTAAAATAAATTAAATTAAATTTAAACATAAATAAAAGCCTAGACATAAAAATAAACCTAAAATAAATAAAAAATAAAACTTAAACCATAAACTAAAAAAACCTAAACCTAAAATACATGAAATAAAATAAACCTAAACCTAAACTAAAATAAATAAAACCTAAACCTAAACCTAAAATAAACTAAACCTAAACCCTAAACTAATTAAAATAAAATAAACTAAAAGTAAACCTAAACCAAAACTATAAAATAAAACCTAAAAATAAACCCAAATAATAAAAACCTAAAACCTAAACCCTAAACCCTAAACCCTAAAAATCTAAAAACCTAAACCTAAACTAAATGAGACCTAAAAATAAAATAAATTAACAAAAACTTAAACCAAAATAAAATAAATAATTAAACAAAACCAAAACCTAACCTAAACTTAGAAATAAATAAAAAATAAAAAATAAAAAATAAAATCTAAAATAAAATAAAATAAAATAAATAAAAACATAAACTAAACTAAAAAAATAAACCTAAATAAAATAAAAACTAAACCTAAAATAAAAATAAAATAAACATAAAATAAAATAAAATAAAAACTAAATAAAATCCTAAACCAACAAAATAAACCTAAAAATAAATAAAAAATAAAACCTAAACCCTAAACTAAAAAAAACTATACCTAAAATAAAAATAAAATAAACCTAAACCTAAACTAAAATAAAATAAATTAAAATAAATAAAACCTAAACCAAAACCTAAAATAAACTAAACCTGAACCTAAACCTAAACTAAATAAAATAAAATAAACTAAAAATAAACCTACACCCAAACTAAAAAATAATACCTACAATTAGACCAAAAATAATTACCTAATCCTAAACCTAAAAATATAAAATAAAACCTAAACCTAAAAAATAAAATAAACTTAAAACTAAATTAAAGAATCTACCAAAACCTTAACCAAAACCTAAAAAAATAAACAAAAATAAAAAACATAAACTAAAATAAATAAACCTGAAATAAATAAACCAAAGTTAATAAAAATAAAAAATAAACCTAAATAAATAAAATAAAATAAACAAAAATAAATAAATAAAATAAACTAAATAATCTAAATAAACCTAAACCTACTAGTTTACTTAATTTTTGTTTTTTTAAAAAAATACTAAACTCTAAACCCTAAATCTTAAACTCTAAAACTAACCCTAAACATTAATGCGTAAACCTACAACACTAAACCTAAAACCCTAAACCATATACCCTATACCCTAAAAAACCCTAAACCATAAACCCTAACACTAAACCCTAAACCTTAAAAGCATAAACCCTAGAATCCCTAAACCTTAAACCCTAAACCCTAAACCATAAACCCTAAACCCTAACCCTAAACCCAAAACCCTAACCCCAAACCATACACCCTAAACCTAAACCTTAAGTAACTAAATAAATTAAAAAATAAACCTAAATAATAAAACCTAATAAACCTAAACCTAAACCTAAATCCAATGATTGGGCCGAACCTTGACAGGAAGAACATCACCGTCAACTAGGCTCAGTCTAGATCTGACGGTGGAGGTAAAGGCAGAGATGGTGGTTATCGTAGTGGTGGTCGGGGATCTGGAGGTGCTGGTGGATATGGAGGTGGTGGTCGATGTAGTGTTGGTTGGAGGCGAGGATCCCTGAGGTTGCTGGTGGTGGCTAAGGGAGAGATGATATGATGGTGGATCCCGCTACCTGTGAGGTGTGGTTCATGGGAACTAGAAAACTAAATAATGATCTAGCTAATGGAACTGCCTTTTATAGTAGAGAAGGTTCTAGTTATCTAGGGTTTTTGATTTGCTCTATGCTTGCTCATTTTTTGTCTATGCCTTCTCTTGTGTTTTAGAAAACTTGGTGTGTTACTTGGTTGCTGAAATAAAAAAAGAAGAAATGTTGGATATAAATTTGTTCTCGGTTAAAAAAAAACCAAACACCCTAAACCTTAAACTAAAACCTGAACCCTAGACCTAAAATCTAAACCCTAAACCCTAAGACACCCAAACCTTAAACCTTAAACCTAAAACCTAAACCCTAAAACCCTAAACCCTAAAACCCTAAACCTTAAACCCTAAAACCTAAACCCTAAACACTAAACCCTAAACCCTAAACCTAAACCATAAACTCTAAACCCTCAACTAACCCTAAACTTTGAAAAGCTAAAAGTTTAAACCTTAACAAAATAAAACTTTAAAATAAAATAAATAAAAAGACCTAAACCAAATTTAATAAAAATAAAATGAAATAAAAACCTAAACATAATCTTAAACTAAAAAAGAAAATAAAATAAAAAATAAAAACTAAACTAAAATAAAATAAATAAAAACCTAAACTAAACTAAAAAAATAAAAAAAACCTATATAAAATAAAAAGTAAACCTAAATAAAAATAATATAAACCTAAAATAAAATAAAATAAAAATTAAAATAATAATAAAATTAATCTAAATAATAACCCTACACCAAAACTTAAAAAATAAACTAAAATAAATAGACTAAACTAAATAAAAATAAAATTAAACCAAATAAAAATAGAAAAAATAAACTAAAATAAATAAAAAATAAACTAAATAAACCTAAACCCACCAGTTCACTTAATTAAAATAAATAAAACCCTAAAATAAAAAACCCTAAACACTAAACCCTAAACCCTCGATGCTAAACATACAAACCTAAACCCTAAACCCTAAACCCTAAACCCTAAATCTTAAACCCTAAACCCTAAACCCTAAACCATTAACTAACCTTAAACCCTAAGCTAACCGTAAACCTTGAACCCTAAACCCTAAACTCTAAACCCAAAAATCCTAAACCCAAAAGCCTAAACACTAAACCCTAAACCCTAACCCTAAACCTTAAAACCTTAAACCCTAAACCCTAAAAAGCTAAAATCTTGAACCTAAACTAAATAAAACCTTAAAATAAAATAAATAAATAAACCTAAACCTAAATAAAATAGAATCAAAATAAAATAAGAACCTAAACTAAAACCTAAACCAAAACTAAAAAAAAAACTAAAATAAAATAAAGAAAAACCTAAACTAAACTACAAAATAAAATAAACCTAATAATATAAAAAACTTAACATAATATAAACTAAATATAAAATAAAAATAAAGTAAACCTAAAATAAAATAAAATAAAATAAAACTAAATAAAACCAAAACCTAAAAAATAAACTTAAAAATAAAACCTAAAAAATAAATAATAAAAAAAACCTAAACCTGAAATAAACCTAAACCTAAACTAAAATAAACTAAAATAAACTAAAATAAATAAAACGTAAACCTAAACTTAAAATAAACTAAACCGAAACCTAAATATAAACTTCATGAAGTAAAATAAACTAAAAATATCGCTAAACCTAAATTAAAATATTAAACCTAAAAATAAACCTAAAATAAAACCTAAAACCTAAACCTAAAAAAATAAAATAAAAACCAAAACCTAAACCTAAAAAATAATCTAAAAATAAAACTCAACTAAGAAATAAACCTAAACCTAAACCTAAAAAATAAACAAAAATAAAAAAAATAAACTAAAATAAAAAAACCTAAAGTAAATAAACTAAACTAAATAAAAATAAAAAATAATCCTAAATAAAAATAAAAATTAAAATAAACTAAAATAAATAAAAAAGAAACTAAATAAAATGAACATAGAGGTTTAATTAATTTTTTTCTTTAAGAAAAATCCTAAACCCTAAACATACAACACTAAACCTACAACCCTAATCCCTAAACACTAAACCCTAAACCTTAAGCCCTAAACCCTAAACCCTAAACCCTAACCCTAAACCCTAAACCCCAAAAACATATACCCTAAAACCCTAAAACCCTAAACCCTAAATCCTAAACCCTAAACCCTAAACCTTAAACACTAAACACTAAACCCTAACCCTAAACTCTAAACCTTAAACCCCAAAACCTAAACTTAACCCTAAAGTGACTAAATAAATTAAAAAAATAAACCTAAACCCTAAAACCTAATAAACTTAAACCCTAAGAATGGGCGTAACCTAAAAAACATCACACTCAACCTCCTAGGTCTAACAAACATAATAAAATAAAACAATATCTAGAGGTGCAGTGGATATGGAGGTGGTGGTGATCAAATTTATGCATGGAGGAGAGATGAAAACATGGTGGCTACAAAGTTAGAGATCAGGGATATGATGGTGGATCCCGCTACTCAAGAGGTCGAGATGGTTCTGATGGGAACTAGAGAAACTAAACAACAATTGATCCGATCTATTGCATATGGAACTATGTCTTTAGTTTTGCTCTATGTGTGCTCATTTTTAATTTATGTCATCGCTTGTGTCTTACAAAACTTGATGTGTTACTTGGTTCATGAAATCAAAATGAAGAAATGTTGAATCTGAATTTACTCTCTATTAAAATAAAAAAACTAAAAACCTTAAACCCTAAACTAAAACCTGAACCTAGACCTAAAACCTAAACCCTAAACTCTAAACCCTAAATGCTAAATCCTAAACCCTAAACCCTAAACCCTAAATGCTAAATCCTAAACCCTAAACCCTATACCTTAAACCCTAAACCCAGAACCCTCAACCCTAAAACTTAAGCCATAAACCCTAAACCCTAAACCATAAAACCTACAACCCTAAACCCTAAACCATAAAACCTACAACCCTAAACCCTAAACCTTAAACCCCAAACCCTAAACCTTATACTCTCAACTAACCCTAAACCCTAAATCCTAAACCCTAAAAATCTATAAATATAAACCTAAACTAAATGAAACCTAAAAAATGAATAAATAAATAAAATTAAATCAAAATAAAATAAAATAAACACTTAAACTAAAACCTAAACCTAAACCTAAATAATAAAGACTAAACTAAATAAAATAAAAATAAAACTAAACTAAAAATAAACATGAACCTAAACCTAAAAAATAAACTAAAATAAATAACCTAAACTAAGATAAATAAACCTAAAATAAATAAACTAAACTAAATAAAAATAAAAAATAAACCTAAAAAAGTAAAAATAAAATAAACTAAAATAAATAAAATAAACTAAATAAACTTAAACTTATTAAATAAAATCCTAAAACTTAAACCTAAACCTAAACCTAAACTTAACCCAAAACCCCAAAACTAAAACTTCCTAAAACTATAAATCCTAAACCTAATCTAAACCCTAAACCCTAAACCCTAATTTAAACCCTAAAATATTTTAAACCTAAACCCTAAACAAACCTAAACCTAACCTAACCATGCTTAAACCTAAACCCTAAACCCTAAAACCTAAACCCTAAACCTAAACTAACTCTAAACCTAAACCTCAAAATCCTAAAACTAAACTTAAGCTCTAAACCCTAACCATAAACCCTAAATCCTAAAACCCTAAACCTTAAAACCATAACTAAAACCCTAAAACCATAAACCATAAACCCTAAACCCTAAACCCTAAATCCTAAAAACCTAAAAACCTAAAAACTTAAACCTAAACTAAATAAAACTTAAAAATAAAATAAATAAAAAACCTAAACCTAAATAAAATAAAATAAAAAATAAATTTAAATAAAAATAAAATAAATAAAAACCTAAACTAAACTAAAAAATATAATAAACCTAAGAATAAAAAACGTAAATACAATAGAAACTAAAAATAAAATAAATCAAAAATCAAATAAAATAAAAACTAAATAAAAAATAAACCTTAAAAATAAACCTGAAAATAAATATATAATGAAAACTAAACCTTTAACTAAAAAACCAAAACTTAAAATAATAATAAAATAAACAAAATAAAATAAACTTAAACCTAAACTAAAATGAACTAAACTAAAATAAAGTAAACTTATTCCTATACCTAAACCTAAATAAAATAAAATAAAATAAATTAAAAAAAACTAAACCTTAACTAATAAAAATACTAATTTATAAGCTGAGATGATGGGATTTGGCCAAATTTAAGGTAAGCTTTAGGGAATATCATTGGGGGTGTGCTATGGTGTGTTATTTAATCAAAAAAAAAAAGGAATTTTGCATCCAAAATAAATGTTCATTTTTAAACCAAATTTTATAATTTTTCGCTTAAAGTTACTAATTTTAAGGTGTAATGTAAGATAATATGTTATATGAAAGCATATTAAAATATAATGTACATAACAATATAACTTCACATATATATGAATGTGGTGGTGTGTTGCTAAATGCTATTGCAAATTTTAGTATGTTTTACTTTTGTTATAATACATTGGGTCAAAACTAATAAAAATGTTAATTTGAAGGCTGAGATGGAAGAATTTGGCCAAATTCACAAAGACACATAAGAAGCAACACCAAAATTATGCTATTTTGGACCATTTCTAATAGAAAATAAGTAATTTTACATCCAAAATGAACATTATTCATATTTTGATAAAATTTTGTTATTTGTTCCTTTTAAGCAATTTTAATGAGGTGTAATGTTAGATAATATATTATATTTAGCAAATTATAATATAACATCATATATTATAATATAATATAGTGTGTTAATTCACACTATAATATGTTTAGCATGATATTGTATAGTTAGTTTGAGCTTGCACCATCATAAATTAGAAAAATGTTGATTACAATGTTAAGATGAAGTAATATGAATGAATACATTGTTAGTCTTTTGGTTGAAGTATTAACGATTTTCATAAGAGAAGAAATAAGATTTGATGAGAATTCCATGTCAAGGACATGCAGGGAGATTCGCTAGGGGCTCACAAATGCATTAGACATGACATATGAGGGGTCTATGTCGAGGGCATAGAAGAAGAAAATCTGCTGGAGATAAGGTTTGAATTTGATTTGATTTTATGATTTCTAGAAAGAAGATCTGTTGGGTATAAGAATCTATAATTAATCATGAGTTAAGATCAAATCAACTTTAATTAGTTTTGTTTTAATTAATGTGGAGGCACATCTGCTAGAGATATGGGCTTGAGTTTACTGAGGATCGGGTATATGAACCTTCCACTGGGAAGCGTTCAGCTATCACTGGGATTGGGATTTGAGTTTGAATAGATTTTTTGGGGATGTATCCACCGGAATAAGAGTTTGGTTGGATTTCTTGATCTAACTCTGGGGAGTTGGTTTAATTTGTCTCCCCTAGGGAGGTTTGTTTAGAATTTGATTTCTTTGCTTGACTTATTTATATATGATTTGGGGCTCCACTAGGGAGAAGGGTGTGATTTAACTCCACTAGGGAAAATTATATCGAGTTTAATTTAATCTGAGTTAATGTATGGACCCTATCGGTGTGTGATGGAACCGCCGTTTATATTAGCCTTGACCTACCTCGTTTACAAATAAAGGGATAGTCTACTACGTGAGGTAGAGCTAGCCAACAAGGGGATTCCTTTAGTGCAACAGTTGTGCTAGGAAAAAGGTATAGCAGACTTACATCAGCTAAAGTGAGGAACAACCACTGGGGTGACCTATTGGATGCACAACAAATTGAACCTGATGTAGGGAGACTACTGAGTGAATGCCGTTGAGGACTTATGTCAACTCAAAAGTAGTCAGGATTAATTTTATCTTAATTTTACATGATTTGATATGGTTTGTTTGGTTTAGTTTGATTTTGAATTGAAGGCATATCTTCTGGGGATGTGAGCTTGATCAAATTTAATAAATTTAATTTAAGGACCATGTCGGTGTGCGTTGGGCCCACTGTGAAGAAGCTATATCAGACTTGTCCTATCTCGATTTATAAATCCAAAGGGATAGTCTACTTTTGTGGGTAGGCTAACCAACCTAAGGGGTTTCCTTTAGTGCAATGTAGGAAGAAGGCATAGTAGACTTACATCTTCTTAAGCAAGGAACAATCACTGGGGTGACTTGTTGGTTGCACAACAAATAGAACCCGACTTAGAGGAGACTACTGAGTGAATGTCGCTAGGGACTTATATGAACTTAAGAGTAATCAGGCGATTCCTATAGGGAGTTTTGCTGACACAAACAAAAAGATAAGATGTCTGCTTGGAAAAAGGTACCACTAGGGGTGTCCTCTTAATCCATAGCTGAATATATACTTTTTTTACATGTTTGAATAGACTCTATTGGTGTGTGAGGTACCACACTAAGAAGGGGCTATGTCAACCTTGACCTATCTCAGATTTACTAGACCAAGGAAAAATCTGCACATCCTTAAGATAAATTTTGCAACCAAAGGGGTGGTTACTAGGAAAGGGGAACTATCTAATCTAATCGTAACCCAAGTAGTTTCTAAATGGGGTTGCAAAAGATGTGATCCAAATATAGTGCCGACAGGGGAGGTGTTGCTAGGGGCATTATCCTAAGCCCTAGAAAAAAAAACCTTTAAGTGTATGATGGCTAACTCAAGGAGAAAGCGTAGCAGACTTAGATCTGCCATGAGTGGTGTATCCTAAGATGCGAGAACCAACCAACCTAAGGTGTACCTATCAACATGAGTGTTGTATTCATCAGCATAGTGAGAACCAACCAACCTAAGGTGCCCGTCGGTGTGCAATGATCAATCAGGAAAGAAAGTTGTAGGCTTATAATTTCTAAGAGAAACTGATCATCGAGATAGTCTATCTTCGGTGAGACAAATGTTATCTAACCTAGAGTGACTACTAAGCGGGGAGCCCCGAGGAAGGATTTGACCCAAACTTGAAGCAGTCAGGAGTGAAGGAGTCGCTAGGGGACTTATCCTAAAACTCAAATATACTCAACCCAGTTAGTGCACGAAGACTAATCTAAGATGAAAGCATAGTAGACTCACATCTTCTTAAATAAAGATAATATGAGGTAGCTTATCGACCACGCAGTAAGACCTACCAAACTAATAAGGCACTCATCGATGTGCAATGGCAAAGTAAGGAAGGAAAGCGTAGTAGACTTACATCCTCTAAAATAAGAATAGCACTGGGTGACAAACTAGCAGGGTAGCACATCAGCCCAACCTAGAGTAACTATTGAGTGAGTATTGTTGGCAGCATTATCTCAACTTAGACTCTCCCTTATAACTAATAAGTTGATAAGATCCTCTTTGGTAGGCCTTCTCTTTGGAAAAATGGTCTTCTTAAGTGGGTTCAAACTTATCTCCCATCTTACGACAAGCAACAATCAGTCTCCTTAGAACTAACATAAGCTCTCCTACTTGAAAACCTCTAGGTCAGACCAACTTGTTGTGAGCTTGAATCATTTTAGCTTTGTACAACTTAAGGTTTTGACGTGCCTGCAGGCATCTCTCATCTAAACATTTGATCTCTTCTAACCATAACTTGGCATTCTACTTTATTGTGATCTTGCTACCCACAACTATCCTTAGTGATGGTAGTTGGACTTCTAATGGTAGAATGACTTCAGACCCATACACTAAGGAGAAAGGAGTAGATTGAGTTGGAGTTCGATATGTGATATGGTAGGCCCACGAGGCTTCAACTAACTGCTCATGCCGCTATCGCTTGTTATTATCGAGTGTCTTCTTCAGTATTTGGATGAGAGTTTTATAGAAGGCTTCTGCTAATCTATTTTCCCTCGGGTAGTTATTGGTAGAATATCTTCAATCTATGTTGTGTCTCTGAGTAAAGTTGTTAATCTCAGTGCTCTTGAATACAGTACCATTATTAGATATAATTCATCAAAACACTCCAAACCTATATATGATATGGTTCCTAAAAAATTGGAGCACATGTTGAGCTATGACCTCTCTTAGTGGAATCACTTTCACCCATTTGGAAAAGTAATAAGTAGCAGCTAAGATGAACTGATGACCCTTAGAAGATAGAGGATCAATCAGACCCACTATGTTGGTACCCCAACACTTGAATGGCCATGAGGCCAATGTTGGATGTAGAATGTTGGGTGGCTGGTGTAGGACCATAATATATATTTAACATTAGTGGCATCACCTAGTTATATCCATGCAATCTTTGATCATCGATGGCCAGTAGTATCCTAGTCTCTTGATCTTGGCTTTCATCTTTGGACCCAATTAGTTGGCTCCACATAATCTTGAGTGTACCTCAATCATGATCTTATGGGCTTCATTCTTGTATAAATAATGTAACCACATATGATTGAAAGATTGCGATATAAGACACCATCCACAAGAGGATAGAAAAGTGTTCTCTACTTCATATGATGGGCTTGGGACTTCTCTTGAGGTAGTTTGCTTTTATTTAGGTAATCCATGAATGGTTTCCTCCAATATAACTCCTCATCCTTCTTAACAATGGCAACCTCCCATTCAGTAGAGTACTTTTTGATGAGTTCAATATCAATAAGGAATAAGACTTGCCTATTTTGGACCTCTATTGATATGGACTCATCCTTCGGACATGCCAACTCCTTGACAAGATTAGCTGAAGCATATGCTATAACATTCTCTCCTCAAGGAATCTTATAAATGGTAACCTCTAGATTTGGGCCAACAACTCCAAGTTGTACTTTTGGTAGTGATGGAGCTTGGGCTTTATAACCTTATAGTACCTAGTGATTTGGTTGATAACTACCTGAGAATCCCCAAAGATGTTGATGTTCTGGATGCTTAGAGTAATGGCTAACTCCAGACTAGCAATCAAAGCCTCATATTCAGCTTCAATGTTGGTGCAAGGATTGGATAGATGATATAAGAATCTCATCACATCACGGTCTGGAGAAGAGAACTATTCCTACCCTTACCTTTCTTAAAATAGTAGATTATGGTTCATTTCCTCTTTGAGAGGAAGCTAAACCATGAAAGTACATCTCCCAATGGTGAATGATAGTATACCCTAAGTTCATGATTTGTTCATCAAGGAGATCATCACTAGCAAGAAGTGGGTGTGCTTCTAAGAACTCTGCAAGCGCTTATCCTTTCACCACACGGAGGGGTACGAAGGTAAAGTCAAACTATGAGAGGATCATGGATCATCATGCCAATCAATCGGATAGCATCGGTCTTATCATGAGATGTTATAGTGGATTGATCTTAGAGATTAAGTTCACCTTATGAGGAAGCATGTAGTGTTATATCTTTTGGGATGCAAAGATTAAAGCTAGGCAATGCTTCTCAATGGGTGGATAATTAGACTTAATAGGGATTAGACGATCACTAAGGTACTAGAGTGTGTTTTCCATCCCTTCATCACTGGCTTGGGCCAATATAGCACCAAGAGAGTCATCTAACACAGTAATGTAAAGTATGAGCTAGAATAACTATAGAACCGGCATCATCGTGAAATGCTTGATGTCTTCGAAGGCATGCTCACACTTATTATCCCACTTGAGCTTGGCATCCTTTTTGACAAGTACTGAGAATGGCTAACATCTTTCGATAGGTTGGATATAAACCCTCTTAGATATGCAAACCTCCCTTGGATTGATCTGAGTTGAGTTAAAGTTTTAGGGGGTGGCATTTCTAATAACATTGATCTTGTCTGAATCAATTTTGATTCCCAGGTGTCGGACAACAGACCCAAGGAATTTTCTTGATGCTACTCTGAATGCACACTACGAGGGGTTAATTTTGAGGTTGAATTGTCTTAATTATTTGAAAACTACTCTCAAGTAAAAGAGATGGTCTTCCTTTTCTCTACTTTTGATGATCGACATGATGAATGAGTTCATCAAAGATTCAAGTCATAGCCCACTAGTATGTAGCACTGACATTTTTAAGGGTGAAAGGCATGACCTTATAATAATAGATTATAACCTGGGTTCTAAAAGTAGTATTTCTTTCATCTTCAGAAACCATCTTTATTTGGTTATATTCATATGAGCCATCCATGAAAGAGAAGACTACATGAGATGAGGCAATGTCCACCATCAACTCTAGGATTGGTAGTGGAAATTCATCTTTTGGACATGCCTTATTTAAATGCCTAAATCAATGCATATGTGAATTTTCCATTCTTTTTCTTAACTGGGATGACGGTAGCTAACACGATAGGGTATTTTTCTTCCCGGATGAAGTGAGCATCGATCAATTTCTTGACTTCAAAAATGACCTATTTTTCTATATCTAATCACATGCGTCCAGAATCTTGCATAATAGGGTTAGCAGTAGGCTCTATTACTAGTTTATGGATAGCTATGTCAGGAGCCAATCCAAGTATCTCTTCATAACTCCATGCAAAGCGTCCTTAAACTCACCAATAGCCTAACTAAGTCAGTGTTTTTAATTTCATTCAATAAACAACTGATGTATCTTGGGCGTGGATCTTCTTCAGTTTCTAAGTTGATTTCCTTGAGCTCATCGATGGTTGACTTGATCTCTTCATTGAACTCTAGCGATCATCTTTGAATTTAAAATCATCTAGATCATCTGAAGCTTTTAAGTACAACTCCTCATATGTGTTAATGTGATTTGAGAACAACAATAACAACAATCCCACTAGGGGTCCAGATGAATCCTTCCTCCATTATGTCCTATTATGTGTCAAATTCTCATTTAAATCAAGTATGCTAAGATCATTTTTTATACATCTTAACCAAGTCTTTTTTAAGGTCTACCAAATCTAATGCATCTACTCTGCTAATCGGGTCATCGGACGACCGACGCTTTATGTGGCCAAACTATCTAAGGCAACTCTCCCTAATCTTATCTACCACTGAAGCTACTCCAACTTTTTCCTAAATATACTCATTTTTCATTCTATCTCTAAGAGTAAAGCCACTCATCCACCCAAGCATCCTTAACTCTGTAACACTTAACTTAGTCTTATGCTTCTCTTTTATTGGCCAACATTCTGCACCATAAGTCATTGGGTCTTACCACCATCTTATAAAATTTTCCTTAAGTTTAAGTGGAACTTTTCTATCACATAATAGGCCGATGCATTCCTCCACTTCAACCATCCAACTTGAATTCTACTAATAACATCTCCATCTATTTCACCATCATTTTGAACAATAGAGCCTAAATATCAAACACTCACTCTTATTAATGACTTGTTCACCTAATGTCACAACACTACCACTAGAACTTCTACAACTAAAATTACACTCCATATATTCGCTTTTAGATTTACTTAAACAAAAACCTTTAGACTCTAGAGTTGACCTCCATAATTCAAGTTTCGTTGGACCCCTCTAGTCTTATCAATAAAGAAGAATGTCAAAGAAAAGCATACACCAAGGTACATCTTCTTGTAAATGCCTAGTAAGAACATCCATAACTAAAGTAAAAAAGATAAGGGCTTAAAACTGATCCTTAATGTAATCCAACTGAAATAGGAAAATATTTTGTCAATCCTCCTTATCTTTGGACACAAGTAACATCTCTAGTATGCATATCCTTAATGACTTGAATATAACCAATATTAACTACTTTCTATTCTAGAACTCTCCAAAGGACATCTCTTGAAACTTTATCATAAGCTTTCTCTAAATCAATAAATATCATATGTAGATCCTCCTTACTTTCTCTATGCTTCTCCATCAAACCCCTTAACAAATGTATAGCATCCATAGTAGTTATACCTGGCATGAAACCAAACTGATTGTGAGAAACTTCTATATCACATTGTAACCTATGCTCAATTACTCTCTCCCGTAATTTTAATGTATGGCACATTAACTTAATTCCCTTATAATTTGCACACTCTTGTGCATCACCTTTATTCTTAAATATAGGAACCAACAAACTTTTTCTCCACTCATCTGACATCTTTTTAGTCTTTAAAATGACATTAAAAAGATTTGTAAGCCAAAAAATTCCTTAATCTCCTAAACATTTCCACACTTCTATTGGAATATTATCGGTCTATTGCTTTTCCACATTTCATTTTCTTTAAAGCTTCACTTAACTTCATTTATATGATGATAAAATGAAATTTCTATTTTTTTTAAGATATTAAGGTTGCTAAAATCAATCATTTTCAGATCCTTCATTGAAAAGTTTATCAAAATACCTCTTCCACCTATTTTCAATATCCTTTCTAAAAAAAAGCATTTTATTATCTTCATCCTTAATACACCTCACTTGAACTAGGTCTTTACTTCTCCTTTCTCTTTGTTGGCTAACTTATACATACATCTTTGCTATCTAATCTATTGTATAAATTATTAAAAGCTAAATTTTTTTGCATCATATATTATTTTTTTAGAATCTCTACATGCCACTTTATATCTTTCTCAATTCTCCAAGTTTTACCTCTAAACCAAGTTTTATAACAATACTTCTTATTTTTTTATCTTTTCTTGCACACTCTGACTCCACCACCAACTATTCTTATTAAAAGAAGCTTTTCCTTTTGATTCTCCAAGCACATCTTTAGCAACTTGCTTAATTTCACTTGCTATTTTTTCCACATAATGTTAGCTTCCTCATGAACATCCCAAATTCTAATCTCTTGTAGCTTGCTCTTAAAAATATTTTTATTTGTGTTCTTTAAGTGTCCCCATTTAATTTTAGGACAATAATATGTTTTTTTTTTTCTCTTACAACATTTCATCTTAAAATCTAAAACTAACAATCGATGTTGGGTACTTAGATTTTTACTTGGAATAACCTTACAATCTTTTCAATCTAAATGATCTATTTTACTTATCAGAAAATAATCAATCTGTGTTTTACTAGATCCATTTTTATAAGTAATAATATGTTCATCTCTTTCTTAAATAAAGTGTTAGCAACTACAAAATCATAAGCTAAAGCAAAATCTAATATAGTCCTACCTTCTTCATTAGTCACTCCAAATCCATAATCACCATGAATACTTTTAAAATCTTCTACCACTCTACCGGCATGTCCATTTAAATCTCCTCCAATAAATACTTTTCTTCAAGAGGTATCTTTTGTATTAATCCCTCTAATTCATTCCAAAATTTTTCTTTTGCGCTTACCTCCAAACCTACTTGAGGAGCATAGACACTTATAACATTGATAATCTTAGTATCAACAATAATCTTTAAAGCTATAATTCTATCTCCACATCTATTAATATTTATAACATTATCCTTCAAAATTTTATCTATAATCACACCTACACCATTTCTAGTTTGACTTTTACCTGAATACCAAAGTTTAAAACCTAAACTATCAATCTCCTTGGCTTTCTCCCCAATCCATTTAGTTTCTTGAACACATAAAATATTTATCTTTCTATGAACCATAATATCTTTTAATTACATTAATTTACCTGTAAGAGTACCTATATTCCAAGATCCTAACCTAATTCTAGTTTCATGGACTAACTTCTTTGCCCATCCATCCATAATGTGGAACCCTTGCTTATTTAACATGACCGCACCATGCTGCTCTAGCACATTTTTCACTATATTCAAGCCATACAGCACGTTGCTTCTATGGGACGCCCTAGCATTAACACAATGATTTGAGAAGAACCTAAAAATTCTAAATGATTGGTGATGACTAAGTAGTAATCGTCATCATCAATTAGACCCACTGTACTGAATCCTAGACCCAATCTTGATTGAGGACTTTTGCATTTGTTCTTACATATTCTTTCAAAGTAGTATGAACGATGCTTTGACCAAGTATGTTGGATTAACCATGTCTTTGCTAAATTATGAACACAAGGCAAGTACCAATCAAAGGTAATTCTATTACATCTTTATATGAATCATCCTTAAGTTCTACATCAACTTCTTGACTTGAGGATGATGCTGCCAGAAAGAAACTCTAAGTCTTCACACCTGTGGATGACTTAGGGGCTTCCTTAACTACCAAACCCTCAGCTTTTTGAGAGGAATGTGAGTTAGAGCTAAGCTTCCCAACTGATGCCTAACTGTTTCACATATAGACTCAGATACACTTATGCTTTGCTTTGGAGCCTGGTCTTCATCGCTATCTGACTTAAGTGTCACCTCCAAGGAAATCTATTGTTGAGGAGAGTTGGCTGGTATGCTAACCATATAAGACTCATCATATGAATTAGATTCTAAGTCTTTATGGATAGCAGGTGTACTCTTAATAGCTGGGACATATCTTTTATTGGGTGGCCAATAAAGTGGTTTTCCACCCCTGGGACTGCCTCTGAATTGGCATCTTCCTCTGCCTGGTGGAGGTTAGGTCATCCAACCCATATGTTCGAATAGAGTAACAAACTGTGGGTGGAATCTAATGTTAAGCTCCACTTTCTCCTCCAAATTTATTTCCACTCCCTTTTATTTTCTTTTTCATTTTTTTCTTTTATTTTCTTTTTCATTTTCTCTTTCTTTTTCTTTTTCTTTTATTTCTAAACTTTGGCCAAGTTCACAAGAATAGACTTGTTGATTTTGAGGGAGGTAGTAAGCTGCATCCTCATATATGTTGACCTCATGAACTGTAAATTGCTTGAGATCTCCTTTAACACAAAAGATGATCCCACCTCTCATAAACTTCATACATTGATGTAGAGAGGATGGAACTATGTTGTTCTCATGTATCCATGTTCTCCCAAGCAAAGCATTGAAAGATGTATCTGAGTCTATAATGTGAAACTTGGTTTCGATCTTCCAATCATCTATCACCAAGGGCAACACTATGGAGCCTAAGGCTTGTTGACCTCACTTTTGGAGTGTGAATTCAATCTTCCCATCTTAGACTTAGAAGTCTTCTAGACACTAAGACTTCCCTAGTCATAAGACACTTCTAACAATTAGGTAAACACTTAACCTAAGCCTAGAGACTTAGAAGGGTTAATCATAGGATTAGGTTATGCCTTAGGGATTAGGATAATCCTTTTTCCCTACAACCCAAATCCAATCCATGTTCACCTTCTCAAACCAAACCTCAAGTTCAATCCAAACATCAAATTCAAATCCAAATCCAAACCCAAATTCCAAAACCAATGATTGAAGCCCATGATCAAATCCAAACATGAAACCCTTCAAGCCATATGACCTATCCCATGGACTTAGCCAAATCTTAATCCAAATCAATCCAAAATCAATTGATTTTATCATAATCAATTTATATCTTCAATCATCTTCCTAAATATAAATCAAATCTACATTTAAATGATCAAAACTAAATCAAACTAAATCAAATTAAATTAATGCCCTTCCTATGCCATATGATCTATTCATGGACTTAGCCAAATATTAATCCAAATCAATTCAAACACAATTGATTTTCTCACAAATCAATCATATTTTCAATAATCTTCACAAATTTAAATGAAATATACATTTAAATCATCAAAACTAAATCAAACCAAATCAAAATCCAAACCTAAGCCACATGACCCAACTCCATGGACTTAGCCAAATTCCTTCATTCCAAAACCCAAATTCAATTGATTTTCTCTTGAATCAATCATACCTTCAATAATATTCACAAATATAAATAAAATCTACAATCATCAAGCCAAACCAAAATCAACCCAAGTCAAACCCAACTTAACCCTTTTGACTTGAAATGTTCAAATGAACCAAAACCAATTTGAACCCAATCAACAATTGAATTTATATAGCAATCCCAAATCCAAATATAAACTCAACTAAATCAAACTCAACCCAAAATCAAGCCAACTAAACCCAATTGGTCCACTTGACCCAAAGTGGCCAATTTGACCTATTTGAGCCAAGTTCTAATCCTACCCAAATTGGATTGAACCAAGCCCATCAAAACCTCTCATCATGATTATCGATCACCCTTGGTTGATCAATTATCATAAATTGGGTCAAACCAAGTGAACTTGGTCAGTTGATCAAGTCAACCCCTTAACCCATATGAACCCAAACTAACCAAATTGTATCCTAATCGAAATCCCTTGAAACAAACGATTCATACTGAATAAATATCAATATTTGAATATGATTTAACTTAAAATTGAGTCAAACCAAACGCAATTGGCCCTCTTGACCCAAATTGACCTAAAAGACCAAATTAGGTCAAAAAAAAATATAAGCCAAATTGATTGCAACCAATGGCTCAAGTTCATTCCAAATTGATTGTTGAACTTGACCAAAGCCATGATTGGACCCAATTGAACCCAATTGACCTACTTAGCCCAATTTGACCTAAAGGTTCAAGTTGGCCTAAATCAAAACCAAATCCAAATTAATTGAAACCAAAGCCTACAATCATCTTAAATTGGTTAACTAAACCCAAACCAACACCAACCCAAGCCAATTTGTCCAATTTGGTCAAATTGGTAAACTTAACACTTTTGACCCAAATGAATTCAAATGAGCAAAATCAAATCTAAGCCAAACTAAACCAAACTAATTGAGCCAAAACATCCCAAATGATCATATGAACTTGACCTATCCCTTGGTTTGACCCAATTTGACCAATTGGTCAACTTGACCCAACCTAACCCAATTTGACCTAAATTAGTCAAATTGACACCAAATCAACTTTAATTGACTTGAAATTTTGGCTAACCCACTTTTGGTTCATTTCTAATCTGCCCAAATTTATTCCCATGCCAAATGATCATTCTACCCTTGGGTCAAGGGCATCACATTAGACAAATCACCCATGTAAGTGGCCATTTCCATTCTTTGGCCACTTGGTAATCTCTCAATGGTCCACTAGGCACAGGACCGCAACTTGACCAAAGGGGTGGTTGGGCTGGCCATGATCCATGGGAGGTGAAATCACCTCACCCTCCCCATTGGAACATTTGAAACCCATAGGACTCCCATGATTCCTCCTTGGTAGCCACTTCCACACCTTCAACCAACCAAGCCGAACCAACTCACCTCCACCTACCACCACGACTGCTAAGATGGCGGATGGCCACTAGAAGCCAAACTCAATCCCACCATCTGATCAAGATGAAGGGTGGTATACACCCCCTCATTTCCACTCAAACACACACAAAAATCATTCCTTAGAGTCCTAGCTACCCAAGATGAGCCACTAGAGCCATTCCTTAAGCTCCCAAGCTTGTTCCTTCATAAAAAATGTCATTCTTGTCCGTCCTAAAATAGGACACTCCCATTTTTTACCTAACTTCCCTATTTCTCTATCAAACTCAAATTAACTTTGCACAAACCTTCCATAGGCTTTGTCAGCAAGAATGAATCATCTCCCAAGCTTCTCGAGCACTAGAGGTGGGACTTCGATCAAAGATGAGCTCCAAATCATCAGTTCATGGCCTTCTGAGAGAACATCAAGGAATTGATCCAATAGCTACTCAACAGGGCTTCGTCTCCAGTAGATGAAGCTTCCTCAATCTTTCGAGCCACTGGTCTTAACCTCTGGTGAGGTACGCTTCCAAAATTGATCCTTAGCCAAAATGGGTTGGAGATTTTTAAAGAAAACTTGCATTTCGTGTGATCTTGACCATTGGATCCCCTCCAATCGATGTTCTGAAGGTGTGGGATACTTTTGGAATTTATCTGAGCTTGAGTAAGCTTTGATCAAGTGAACAATGGTGGACGGACTTCATTCTCCCTCACTTGCATGAGGTTAGATCAGGCACCATCCGTTCTACATGATCAGAATGGATGGTCGTGATTAGATCCACTAGATCGATCTGATTTAATCCTATTAAGCTGTGGGATTAATCGTAGCCATCTGATCTTAGATTAGATGGTGGAAGAGAAAACACGTCTATCACCACTACATAGGTGTTGAGTTGGATAAGTTTTAAGCAGCTAATCCTACAGTGCCACATGGAAAGCCATAATAGGATTAGGCTTTAAATTAATTATTTTTAATGGTTAAAACTTATAAAAATCATGAAAACTCATAAAGAAATAAAAAATGCAAATAAATACTTATTTTAAAGGTATTTTAGAGGAGAATTAATTAAAAATGATCATAACTGATTATAAAAAGTAATTAAGGTTTAATTACAAAATTAATTAGCTTAATTACTTTCTAAATACTTAAGTAATTAATCTGAAATTTTATGGGTTAATTTAATAGGCTGACCTTTGCCTCCCAAGATTTTCTTGGGATTTATTGCTCACTTAATTAACAAATTTGACTAATTAAACCTTAACTACTCTTTTAAGTTATTTAATGATCAATTAATCTCATGAATAGTAATAAATTGGTTAATTAAGTTTATTAATCATTGTTCAACAATAAGTGAACTAAGGAATACGGTTGGGACCCCTTTCCCTCAGTTCATTTCACCCTTTTTTTTTAAAATGAAATTAATTAAAATTTAAATAATTAATTAAATCACTTAATCATATTGAAATCATAATCACATCAGACCTTAATTAATTAAATCTTGGGGTAGATTTTTTGATGTTTAATAACCTAAAGGAGTTTAATGAAATTATGGTTAGTCCACATGGGTCAAAAAACCATAAGAGAAATTAATTAAGTCCCTTAATCTAATTAATTATTAATCATCAGCCAATTGCATAGGCCCATTTTATTTGCTAGGATCATTGCAAGTTTATTTTCTATGCATATCATGTTGGCTCATAATTATTTAGTTAATTACTTTAAGGTGACATTAGTAAGAGTAATTAATTCAACAAATTAACGGTTGAACTTCATTAACCCATAAAATAAAATTATCTACATTTCCTTAAATTAAATCAAATCACTAATGTGGGAATGGGTTTAAAAGAGTAAATGATGATTTCTCTTCTCCTCTTTAAATCAAATCAAATCCAAAACTTAATTAATTAAGAATCTTTAGTTTGCTTTAAATAATCTTATTTGACTTATTATCGTTAATAACTAGTTTGGTTGAATGATCATATGCTTATATTTGATTGTCCTCTTTCCAATCATGTTAAATTTGGTATGTCATTTGAATTCATGCATCCATCTTTTCAAAATCAAGTAAAATAAAATGGATTACCTTTATGTAAGCTTGCATGTGTTGATTTAATTTAATATATGCATGGCTATTATCACTATTAAATCTAAATGTATTTTTCAAAAGCATATAAAAGAATAATAATATGTTTTATGATGCTTGCTATAAATACATAAGAAATGCATGTGCTTATAGCTTAAGTGCATGAATGTTGAGTTCTCTTTCCTCTATTCATGTATTGATTTATATAAGATTGAATGGTAATGGGTATATAGCCTGGACATCCTGTGAACACAAGACTTTAGCTAGCCCTAAGGAGGTCATTTGATTACCTCACTTCCTTAGTTTGTTACATGGTTGATGAAATTGAAAAGAAGAAATGATAAATTTGAATTTGTTCATTGTTAAAAAAAAAGAAAACCAAAAACTCTAAACCCTAAACTAAAACTTGAACCCTAAACCTAAACCTTAAACCCTAAATAATAAAACCTAATAATGTCAAACCCTAAACCCTAAACCCTAAGAATGAGCAGAACCTTGGCGGGGAACACCATCAAGCTGTCTAGATCGCGATGGAGGCGAAGGAAGAGCTGCGATTATGCGATGGTGGTGGGGATCACGGAGGAGCATATGGAGGTGGTGGTCAGAGAAATAGTGGTTATGAAGACGGGAGGAGCGTCGGAGGTTACAGCCATGGTGGTGGCAGAGGGAGAGATCTGGGATATGATGGTGGAACTCGCTACTCGAGAGGCCAAGGTGGTTCTGATGGGAGCTGGAGAAAGCGAAGAATGGCAGATCAATCTGCTACTTATGGAACTATGTCGTTATAGTAGAGACGGTTCTAGTTATCAAGGATTTTTGATTTGCTCTATCGTGCTCATTTATATATCTATGTTGTCACTTGTGTCTTAGAAAACTTGGTGTGTTACTTGGTTGATGAAATCGAAAAGAAGAATTTTGAATCTAAATTTGTTCTTTGTTTTAAAAAAAAACCAAAAACCCTAAACCTAAACTAAAACCTGAACCCTAAACCTAAAACCTAAACCCAAACCCTAAAAACCCTAAACCCTAAACTCTAAACCCTAAATCCTAAACCACAAACTAAACCTAAAACCTAAACCACTAACCTAAACCCACCCTAAACCCTAAACCCAAACCTAAACCCAAAAGCCTAAACCCAAAAAAAAACCCAAACTCCAAAAAAACCCTAAACCAGACCTAACCCTAATCCACTGACTCTAAAATACAAAAGATAAAACCAAAAATAAACAAATAAAAACCTAAACCAAAATTAAATAAAATAATAAAATAAAATAAAACATAAACCAAAACCTGGACCTAAACATAAACCTAAACCTGGCAAAAGAAAATAAAATAAAAATAAAACTAAACTAAAATTAAATAAATAAAATCTAAACTAAAGTGACAAAATAAATGGCTAAAATAAGATAAAGCTAAACCTAATGTAAAATGAAATAAACCTAAAATAAAATAAAATAAAAACTAAATAAAACCTAAACCTAATAATAAAATAAAATAAATAAAATATAAATAAAAAAAAATATAAACCCTAAACTAAAAAATGACTAAAATAAGATTAAAATAACTAAACTAAAATAAACCTAAACCTAAAATAAACTAAACCTAAACCTAAACCTAAAATAAATAAAATAAACTAAAATAAACATAAAACTAAAAAATAAAACTTAAAAAATAAAACTAAAATAAAACCTAAAATAAAACCTAAAAATAAATGAAAAATCGAGCCAAAACCAAAAAATATAAAATAAAATCTATACAAAATATAATAAAAATAAAACTAAACTAAAAATAAACCTAAACTAAATAAATAAACTAAAATAAAACAAAATTAAAATTAAATAAAGCTAAAATTAAAAACTAAAATAAATAAAATAAAATTAAAATTAAAATAAACTCTAAATAAAAATACACTAAATAAACCTAAACCTACTTGGTTTAATTTTAAAAATTGAAAAATAAAATAAATAAAATACATAAATAAGAAACCCTAACCCTAAACCATAAAACTAACCCTAAACCAAAAACCCAAAACCCTAAATTGTAAACCCAAAATCCTAAAACCTAAAAGCCTAAATCTAAACTAAATAAAACCTAAAAAAAAAACCTAAACCTAAATATAATAGAAAAAAAAAGAACCTAAACTAAAACCTAATCCTAAACCTAAACCTAAAAATAAAATAAAATAAAAAATAAAAAATAAACTAAAATATAATAAATAAAAACCTAAACCCAAAAAATAAACCTAAAATTAAAAAAAATAAAACCTAAACCCTAAATTAAAAAAAAACCTAAACCTAAACATAAATTAAACTAAACTAAATTGAAATAAATAAATTTATAAATAAACCGAAAAATAAACCTGAAACCAAAACCTAAAAAATTAAAATAAGAACCTAAACCTAAACCTAAAAATAAAACATATAACCTAAACCTAAAAAAATAAAATAAAATAAAACTAAACTAAAAAAAATAAACATAAAACCTAAACCTAAAAAAATAAAAGAAAACCTAAACTAAAAATAAATAAATAAACTAAATAAAAATAAAATAAACCTAAGTAAAATAAAATAAAATAAACTAAATAAAATAAAAAATGGATAATAAATAAAAATATACTGGTTTAAATTTAAACAAAACTCTAACCCTCAACCCTAAACCCTGACCATAAACCACTACACCTGACCCAACCTAAACCTGAGCCACCTAAACCTGACCACAAACCCTGGCCACAAACCTACCAATCTTGACCCTGACTCTAAACCTACACCAGGCCACTAGGCCCAAACCCTAACCCTAAACTACTAAACAATAAACCATAAAAACCTAAAAACTTAAACCTAAACTAAATAAAACCTAAACCTAAACCTAAACTTAAAATATACTAAACCTAAACCATAAACTAAATAAAATAAAATAAACTAAAAATAAACCTAAACCTAAACTAAAAAATAAAACCTAAAAATAAACCTAAAATAAAAAACCTAAACCTAAAACCTAAAAGAAAATAAAATAAAACCTAAAAAACCTAAAATAAAAATAAAACATAAACTTAAAATATAATAAAATAAAACTAAACTAAAATAAGAATAAATTGGACCTAAAACCTAAAAATAAACTAAAATAAAACCTAAGCAAAATAAATAAACCTAAAATAAATAAATAAAATAAAAAATAAAAATAAACCTAAATAAAATTAAAATAAAATAAATGAAAAAAAAAAAACTAAATAAGCGTGAACTAATGGTTGCAATTTAAAAAAGCCCAAAACCAAAACACTAAACACTAAACCCTAAACACTACATCAAGCCCTAAACCTAAACCCTAAACTACAAACCTGACCCTAAAGCAAACTAAAAAACTAAATGAAAGAATAAAATAAATAAATAACACCATGATCCTAAAACAACCCTAAAACTAACCCAAACATAACCATACCATGGACCTACAACCCTAAACCTAAACCCAAAACCTGACCCAAAGACCCAAACCCAAAACCCCACTAGCCCAAACCACAAACACTAAATCCACAAAACCAGAAACCTAAACTTAAATAGATAAATCCTAAATATAAAATAAAGAAACTAAACCTAAATAAAATAAAATAAAAAACCATAAACCTAAACCTAAAAATAAAATAAAATAAAAATAAAAAACAAAACTAAAGAAAATAAATAAAACCTGGATTAAACTAAAAAAATAAACTTAGAATAAAATAAAACCAAACAAAAATAAAATTAAAATAAACCAAAATAAAATAAAATAAAGACTAAATAGAACCTAAACCTAAAAATAAACCTAAAAAAAAATAAAATGAATAAAAATAAAACCTAAGCCTTAAACTAAATAAAATAAACCTAAACCTAAACTAAAATAAATAAAACCTAAACCTAAACCTAAAATAAACTAAACCAACCCTAAACTAAATAAAATAAAATAAACTAAAATAATCCTATACCTAAACTAAAGATAAAACCTAAAATCAACCTTAAATAAAACCTAAAACCTAAACCAAAAAAAATAAAATAAAACCTAAACCTAAAAAAAAATAAATAAAATAAAACCTAAACTCAAATAAATAAACTAAATAAAATAAAAAATAAAATAAACTACAATAAATAAATAATATACAAAATAAACTCAAAAACTGAAACTGGGTTTGAATGTTTTAAAAAAATCCTAAACCCTAAACCTAAACTAAATCCTAAACCTTAAACCCAAAAGCCTAAAACTAGAGCCATCTAGTACCTAGATCTTAATATTGCACCACAAAAGAAAACTCTAAACCTAAACTCTAAAACCACCTAGGCCTAGTCAAATCCCAACCTAAATAAACCTAAAACGAACTGACTTTAAACTCTATGACCACCTAAACTAAATCTAAACTGAGCCACTGAGCCATAAATCCTAAACTTTAGGCTCTAAACTGACCATAAACTAAACCACAAACTCTAGGCCACCACAATCCTAAACCCTAAACTCTAAACCCTAACCCTTAAACCCTAAAAACCTAAAAACCTAAACCTAAACTAAATAAATCCTAAAAATAAAATAAATATAATACCTAAACCTAAATCAAATAATATAATAAAATAAATAAAAAACTTAAAAATATAATGAAAATAATAAAATAAAATAAATTAAAAACCTAAACTAAAACCTAAATCTAAACCTAAAAATAAAATAAAATAAAAGTAAAATAAACTAAAATAAAGTAAATAAACTAAACTAAAATAAAATAAACCTAAGAATAAAACCTAAATAAAATAAAATTAAATGTAAAATAAAATAAAATAAAATAAAATAAATATAAAACTAAAATAAAATAAAATAAAACTAAATAAAACCTAAAGCTAAAAAAATAAACCTAAAATAATAATAAAATTTAAACCTAAACTAAAAAAAAAAAACCTAAACCTAAAATAAAAATAAAATAAACCTAAATCTAAACTAAAATAAATTAAACTAAAAGAAATAAAACATAAACCTAAACCTAAAATAAACTAAATGTGAAATTAAGCCTAAAATAAATATAATAAAATAAACTAAAAAAATATAAACCTAAACTAAAAAATAAAACTAAACCTAGACTAAAAATAAAACCTAAAATACCTTAAAAACAAAACCTAAACCTAAAAGTGAAATAAAATCTAAACCTAAACCTAAATAAAAATAAAACCTAAACCTAATAAAATAAAATAAAATAAACTAAAAATAAACCTAAACCTAAACTTAAAAGATAAACTAAAATAAATAAATTTAAAATAAAATAAACTAAATAAAATTAAAGTAAACCTAAATAAAATAATAAAATAAACTAAAATAAATAAAATAAACTGGACTTAATAAACCTAAACCTCGGTTTGTAATTAAAAATAAAAGTAAACTATCCTAACTGACCTAAATCTACACACCCTAAAGGCTACCACCCTGGACCACTGACCCTAAAGGCTAAACATAGCCACAGACCCTAAACCCTCACTCCTAAACCTGACCCTACCACACTCCCACCACTCCTGCCCTCCCTAACCCTAAACTCAAAAAGCATATACCAAACCTAACCCACAACCCATGAGCTCTTGCCTAACTAAACCACCTAAACCCTAAACCTCTAAAACCACCAAACCCTAACTAACCTAATCCTAAACCCTATTAAACCTAAAACCTTAAACTCTAAAACCTAAACCCTAAACCTAAACTTTTTTTTTTTTTTTTATTTTCTTTTATTTTTAAACTTTGGCCAAGTTCACGATAATAGACTTATTAATTTTGAGGGAAGTAGTAAGCTGCAACCTCATATATGCTAACCATGTGAATTGTAAATGGCTTGAGATATCCTCTGATACAGTAGATGATCCCATCTCTCACAAACTTCATACACTAATGTAGAGAGGATGGAACTATATTGTTCTTATGTATTCATGGTCTCCCAAGAAAAGCATTGAAAGATGTATTTGAGTCTATAATGTGAAACATGGCTTCGGTTTTCCAATGATCTATCTCTAAGGACAACACTATAGAGCTTAAGGCCTATTGACCTCACATTTAGAGTGCAATTCAATCTTCCCACCTTAGACTTAGGAGTCCTCTAGACAATAAGAATTCCCTAATCATAAGATAATTCTAATAATTAGGTAAACACTTAACTAAAGACTTAGATGGGTTAACGATAGGATTAGGTTATGCCTGATATTAGGATAATCCCACACAACCCAAATCCAATCCTTCTTTCTAAAACTAAACCTCAAGTTCAATTCGAACATCAAATTAATATCCAAATCTAAACCCAAATTCCAAAACTAAATGATTGAAGCCCATGATCAAATCCAAACTTGAAACCCTTCCTAAGCCATATGACCTATCCCATGCACTTAGCCAAATCTTAATCCAAATTAACCCAAAATTAATTGATTTTCTCATAATTAATTTATATCTTCAATCATCTTCCTAAATATAAATCAAATCTACATTCAAATGATCAAAACTAAATCAAACTAAATCAAATTAAATCAAAACCCTTCCTAAGCCATATGACCTATCCCATGGACTTAGCCAAATCTTAAGCCAAATCATGTCAAACTTAATTAATTTTATCATAAATCAATCATATTTTCAATCATCTTCACAAAGTTAAGTGAAATATACATTTAAATCATCAAAACTAAACCAAACCAAATAAAAATCCAAACATGAGCCACATGGCCCAATTCCATGGACTTAGCCAAATTCCTTTATTCTAAAATACAAATTCAATTTATTTCTCATGAATCAATAATACCTTCAATCGTATTCACAAATATAAATGAAATCTACAATCATCAAGCTAAACGAAAATCAACCCAAGTGAAGCCCAACTTAACCCTTTTGACTTGAAATGCTCAAATGAACCAAAACTCGTTTGAACCCAAGCCAATTGCAATTGAATTTATATATCAATCCTAAATCCATATATAAACTCAACTAAATCTAACTCAACAAAAATTAAGCTAACTAAACCAAATTGGTCCACTTGATCCAAAGTGGCAAATTTAACCTATTTGAGCCAAGTTCTAATCCTACCTAAATTGGATTGAATCATGCGATCAAAACCTCCCATTATGATTATTGTTCACCCTAGGTTGATCAATTATCACAAATTGGGTCAAACCAAGTCAACTTGGTCATTTGACCAAGTCAATCCCTTAACTCATATGAACCCAAACTAGCCAAATTGTAACCTAAGCCAAATCCCTTGAAACCAAAGATTCATACCAAATCAAAATTAATATTTAAATATGACTTGACCTTCAATTATGTCAAACAAAATTGAATTGGTCCTCTTGACCCAAGTTGACCCAAATTGACCTGAAAGAACAAATTGGGTCAAATCAAAATATAAACCAAATTGATTGTAACCAATAGCTCAAGTTCATTCCAAATTGATTGTTGAACTTAACCAAAACCATGATTGGACCTAATTGAACCCAATTAACTTACTTAGCCTAAATTGACCTAAAGGTTCAAGTTAGCCTAAATCAAAATCAAATCCAAATTAATTAAAACCAAACCCTACAATCATCTTCAATTGGTCAATTAAACCCAAACCAACACCCATGAAAATTTGGCCAATTTCATCAAATTGGTCAACTTAACCCATTTAACCTAAATGAATTCAAATGAGCCAAAATCAAATCTAAGTCAAACCAAACAAAACCAATTGAACCAAAACATCTTGAATAATCATATGAACTTGGCCCAACCTTTGGTTTGACCTAATTTGACCAATTGGTTAACTTGACCCAACCTAACCTAACCTAATTTGACCTAAATGAGTCAAATTGAGCCAAACCTAACCAAATCAACTCTAATTGACTTGAAATTTGGGCTAACCCACTTTTGGCTCATTTCAAATCTGTCTAGATCAAATCCAATGCCAAGTGATCATTCTACCCTTGGTTCAAGGGCATCACATGAGACAAATCACCCATGTAAGTGGTCATTTATATTCCTTGGCCACGTGGTACTCTCCCAATGGTCCACTAGGCGGACACTACTCCACCCGGGTTGTTGGGCGCCATGACCCATTGGAGTTGAAATCAACACACCCTCCCAATTGGAGCATTTGAAACCCATAGGACACCCATAATTCTTTCATGGCAGCCACATCCACACCTTCAACCAACCAAGCTGAGCAAACTCACCTCCTACCTATCACCCATGACTCCTAGAGATGGCCGAACAACCACTAGAAGGCAAACCTAATCCCACTATCTAATTAAGAGGAAGGGGGGTATAAACCCCCTCATTTCCACTCAAACAAACATAAAAATCATTCTTCAGAGCCATAGCTACCCAAGATAAGCTGCTATAGCCATTCCCTAAGCTCCCAAGCTCATTCCTCGATCAGAAAATGCCATTCTCGTCGTCCCAAAATAGGACGCTCTCATTTTTTACCTAACTTTTCCATTTCTCCATAAAACTCAAATTAACATTGCACGCACCTTCCCTAGGCCTCATTGAGCAAGAACAAATCATCTCCCAAGCTTCCCGAGCACCGGAGGTGGGACTTAAGTCAAAGTCTTGCTATAAATCATCAATTCATGTACTTCTAAGTGAACGTCAAGGAATTGATCCAATTGTTACTCAATAGGGCTTCATCTCCACTAGATGAAGCATGCTCAATTATTTGAGCCACCGATCTTGAGCTCTGATAAGGTATTCTGCCACAACTAATCCTTAGACAAAATTAGGTTGGAGCTTTTTGAAGAAAACTTGCATCTCATGTGAGCTTGACCGTTGGATCCCCTTCGATCAATGTCATGAAGGTGTGGGATCCTTTTGGAGTTGATCCTAGCTCGGGTATGCTCGAATCAAGTGAGCAATGCCATACGGACTCTATTCTCCCTTATTTGTGTGACTTTAGATCATGCATCATCCATTATCTATGATCGAAATGGACGGCCATGATTAGATTCGCTACATTGATCTGATTTCATCCTATTAAGCTGTGGGATTAATCGTAGCAATCTGATCTTAGATCGAACGACATGACGAGAAAGCCCATTTGCCGTCACCATGTAGGCCCTGAGTCGGGTAAGTTTTAAGTAGCCAATCCCACAATGCTACTTGGAAAGTGTGTTGCGTCAGCGCGCCACATGGCACCAATAGGATTAGGCTTTAATTAGGCTTAATTAATCATTTATAATGGCTAAAACTTCTAAAAATCATAAATAATCATAGCAAAATGAAAAAATGCAAATAAATACTAATTTTAATGGTATTTCATAGGAGAATTAATTAAAATTTATCTTAACTAATTTTAAATAGTAATTAAGGTTTAATTACAAAATTAATTAGCTTAATTACTCCTTAATTACTTGAGCAATTAATCCCAAAATTTATGGGCTAATTTAATGGGATGACCTATGCCTCCCATGATTTTCTTGGGATTTATTGCTCACTTAATTAGGAAAATTGACTAATTAAACCTTAACTACTCTTTTAAGTTAATTAATGATTAATTAATCCCATGAAGAGTAACAAATTGGTTAATTAAGTTTATTAATCATTGTTCAATAGTAAGTGAACTAAGGAATAGGGTTGGGCCCCCTTTCCTTAAGTTCATTTCATGCTTTTTTAAAATGAAATTAATTAAGATTTAACTAATTAATTAAATCACTTAATCAAATTGAAATCATAATCACATTAGACCTTAATTAATTAAATCATGGGGTAGATCTTTATGTGTTTTATAACCTAAAAGAGTTTAATGAAATTATGGTTAGTCCACATGTTTGGGAAAACCATAAGAGTAATTAATTAAGTTGCTTAATCTAATTAACTATTAATCATGAGCCAACTGTATTAGGCCCTTTTATTTCAGGATCATTACAAGTTTATTTTCCATGCATATCATGTTGGCTCATACTTAGTTAATTACTTTAAGGTGACATAGGTAAGGTAATTAATTCATCTAATTAAGGGTTCAACTTAATTAACCCATAAAATCAACTTAATTACATTTCCTTAAATTAAATCAAATAATTAATATGGGATGGGTTTAAAACAGAAAGTGATGATTTCTCTTCTCCTCTTTAAATCAAATCAAATCAAACTTAATTAATAAAGAATCTTTGGTTTGTTTTAAATAATCTTATTAGATTTGATCATCCTTAACCCTAAAATAAACCCTAAAACAAACCCTAACCGTAAACCCTAAACCCTAAACCCTAAAACATACAACCCTAAACCCTAAACCTTAAACTCTAAAACCCTAAAACCCTAAAAACCTAAAAACCAAAACCTAAATTAAATAAAATGTAAAAATAAAATAAATAAAAAAACCTAAACCTTAATTAAATAAATAAATAAAATATAATAAAAACTTAAACTAAAACTAAGCCTAAACTAAACCTAAACTAAACTTAGAAATAAAATAAAATAAAAGTAAAACTAAACAAAAATAAATTAAATAAAACCTAAACTAAACTAACAAAGAAAATAAACCTAAAAATAAAAAACCTAAATAAAATAAAAAAACATAAAATAAAAAAACCTAAAAAATTAAAAAAAAATTAAATAAAACTAAACCTAAAATAAAGCTAAAACTCCTATAAATAAATAAAAATAAACCTAAAACATCTAAAACTAAACTAAATAAAAAATAAAAAAAAACTAAAATAAACTAAACTAAAATAAATAAAACCTAAATTAATCTAAACCCTAAAATAAATAAATAAAATAAACTAAAATAAACTAAACCTAAACTAAATAATAATACCTAAAAGAAACTTAAAATAAAGCCTAAAACCTAAACTTAAAAATAAAATAAAACTTACACCTAAACCTAAAATAAAAATAAAACCTAAACAAAAGTAAAATAAAATAAAACTAAACTAAGAAATAAACATAAACTTACTAAACTAAAATAAAAGCTAGACTAAAATAAATAACTTAAAATAAATAAACTAAACTAAATAAAATAAAAAAAAACGATATTAAATATGAATAAAATAAACTAAATATAAAAAATAAACTAAATAAACCTAAAACATCTTGGTTTGCTTAATTAAAACACTAAAACACTAAACCCAAACTTCAGATCCTAAACCCTAAAGGCATAAACTCTAAACTAACTGAAACCCACAACCCTACCATGACTCTAAAACTAACCCTAAACTAAAACTACCCAAACTGAACCTGACCACAAAGGCCCTAAACCCTGAAACCACTGAACAAAGCCCTGACCACCCCAACCTAACCAACTAAACTGAAATCAAACCCAAATCCTAAAGCATAAAACACTCCTAAAAACTGAGGCCAAACTCTAAACCTAAAACCCTAAATCCTAAACCAACCAAAGCCTGGCAGTGACCTGACCACAAAATAAAACCCTAAACTAAAAGTACATGACTAATCCTAAATGCTAAACCCTAAACCCTAAACCATAAACCCTAAACCCTAAACCCACAAATCCTAAAACTCTAACCCTCACCCTAAATCTTAAAAAACTTAAAACCTAAACCTAAACTATAAAACCTAAAAGATAATTAAAAAAACCTAAACCAAAATAAAATAATAAAATAAAATAAAGTAAAACCTAAACCTAAAGATGAAACAAAATAAAAATATAAAAATAAAATAAAATAAATAAAACTTAAACTAAAAAAATAAAATAAACTTTAGAATAAAACCTAAATAAAATAAAATCTAAATGTAAAATAAAATAAAATAAATCTAAAATAAAATAAAAGGAACTAAATAAAAATCTAAACCTAGAAAATAAATCTAAAATAAATAAAAAAAAAAATCTAAACCATAAACTAAAACCTAAAACTAAAATAAATATAAAATAAACAAAATAAATAATAAACCTAAACCTAAGCTAAAATAAACTAAACTAAAATAAATAAAACCTAAACCTAAACCTAAAATAAATTAAATAAAATAAACTAAAAATAAATCTAAACCTAAACTAAAAAATAAAACTTAAAAATAAACCTATAATAAAAACCTAAAACCTAAACCTTTAAAAAATAAAATAAAAATCAAAATATAAACCTAAGAATAAATAATAAAACATAAACCTAAAAATAAATAAAAAAAACTCAACTAAAAAATAAACCTAAACCTAAGAAATATACTAAAATAAAATATCTAAAATAAATAAACTAAACTGAATAAAAATTAAAAGTAAACCTAAATATAAATTAATAATAAAGTAAACTAACATAAAAAACATGATATGCTAAATAAACCTAAACCTACTGGTTTACTTAATTTAAAAAAAGCCTTAAACCCTATATCCTATACCCAAAACCATAAGCCCAAAACCTATGGCCTAAACCCTAAACCGCAAGCCCAAACCCTAAACCCTAAACCCTAAACCCCAAATGCTAAATGTAAACCTAAAGTAACAAAATAAATTAAAATATAAACCTTAACCTTAAAACCTAATAAACCTAAACCTAAACCTAAACCCTAAGAATGGGCAGAACCTTAATGGTAAGAACATCACCATCAACCTCAGTCTAGATCTAGTGGTGGAGGAGAAGGCAGAGGCGGTGATTACCACAGTGGTGGTGGGGGATCTGGAGGTGCTAGTAGATATGGAGGTGGTGGTCGGAGCAGTGGTGGTTATGGAGGCGGGAGGAGCGATGGAGGTTATAACTGTGGTGGTAGTGGAGGGAGAGATCGGGGTTATGATGGTGGATCTCTCTACTTGAGAGGTTGGGGTGGTTATGAGGAACTGGAGAAACTGAAGAATGGTCGATCTGATCTACTGCTTATGGAACTATGTCTTTACATTAAAGATGATTCTAATTATTTAGGGTTTTTTTGCTATATGCATGCTCATTTTTGATCCTTTTCTTCACTTTTGTCTTAGAAAACATGGTGGGTTACTTGGTTGATGAAATCAAAAAAAATAAATGTTGAATCTGAATTCGTTCTCTGTTAAAAAAACCCTAAGCCCAAAACCCTATAAACTCTAAACCTAAACCCTAAACCCTAAACCCTAAACAATAACCCTAAAACCTAAACTCAAAATCCTAAACCCTATACCCCAAACCCTAAACACTAAACCCTAAACCCTAAACCCTAAACCCTAAATCCCAAACCCTAAACCTTAAACCCTAAACCCTAAAGTAACCCTAAACCTTAATGCTAAAAAGCTAAAAATCTAAATCAAAACTAAAAAAACCTAAAAATAAAATAAATAAAAAATGATTTTCTTTTATTGAAAACTCTATAAGCTCTACTAGAAAGAGAGTATCCTAAGAAAATACCATCATCTGATTTGTAATCAAACTTACCTAAATGCTCTTTTCCATTATTCAAAATAAAACATTTACATCCAAATACATGAAAGTGTTCAATCTTAGGGTTCTTTCCAAAAAATAATTCATAGTGTGTCTTCTTCAAAATTGGTCTAAAATAGATCCTATTCATCACATAACATGTACTATATATTTCTTCTGCCCAAAAAATATTTTTTCAATTTATACTCATCAAGCATAGATCTACTTAATTCAATTAATATTCCACTTTTTATTTCTACTACTCCATTTTATTGGGGAGTTCTAGGTGCAAAAAATTATGTCTAATCCCATGTTCATCAAAATAATTCTCAAATAATTTATTTTCAAATTTGCCACCATGGTCAGTTTGAACCTTATTAATCAAAAGGCCTTGTTCTCTTTGAATATATTTAGAAAACTTTCTAAACTCAACAAAAGCATCATCCTTGCAAGTTACAAACAAAACCCAAGTATATCTAGAGAAATCATCAATAATCACAAAACCATAATTTTTTCCACCTAAGCTAGTGGTGCTAATTGGACCAAATAAATCCATGTGCAACAATTCTAGAGGTCTAGCCGTAGAAAGAATATTTTTACTTGTAAATGAGCTTCTAGGATGATTTCCATGAATACATGCATCACAAACATAGTTTGAATGAAAATTTAATTTAGGCAATCCAACTACTAAATCAAGTTTATCAATTTTATTGAGTGTCTGCATGTTAATATGACATAGTCTCCTTTGCCATACCCATATATCATCATGAGTGATTTTAAAATAAAGTAAATTCAAATTCATAAAATGAAAGATATCTAAATCAATGACAAATTTTTTTATGTCTTTGTCCTACTAACAAAACATTTTCAATATTTTTTATAATACAATATGATGCATGAAATACTACATTCAAACCTTTATCACATAATTGACTAATAAAAATTAAATTATGTTTTAATCCTTCTACTAGAAAAACTTTATCTAATGTGATAGAATTCTTACAAATATAACCAATGCCAATGATCTTTCCAATTGCATTATCTTCATATGTAACAAATCCTCCATCACTTGATTCTAAAGTTGTGAATTTATCTTTATCTCCCATCATATGTCTTGAACATCGACTATCCAAGTACAACATGCCTTCTTTGATTTTGCTTTGAAGGCATTCCTACAAAAGAAAATCACATGTTAACTTTTGGAACCCAAACATGTTTGGGTCCACATTCTAAATTTGAAGCAAGATATCTTGCATGTGTGGTTTATGTAGTGCTTGTACCTTTTGGTACCGATACATAAGATGATTGCTTAGTGTTTTCTAATTTACGTGCATAGAAATCAAATGAAATATGACCTTTCTATCATAATAGTTGCACTAAACATTAGTGTTTGCATATGGCTTAGCACAATAATTATAAGATATATGAGAGGGATGTGTATGATGCAAATAATTTTTATTAAATATTTTACTTGATGAAGCATTATAATGAACTTGTGATTTCAAACATAATTCTAATCTTTCTTTTAATAAGATATTCTCTCTTTCAAGTTTACATACAAGGAATAAATATTTTTACTTTTTAAATTATCACATACATTTTTTAAATCACAAAAATGCATATCTAAATTTTTATGTTCTTTTTCTAAGGTTTTGTATTTTTTTTTTGAAGTTTTTTATATTAAATGACTAAATTAATAAAAGAATTATCCAATTCATCATAAGATATATCATTACATACCTCTTGAGAATCTAAGTCAAATTCTCCATTTGCCATAAGACATATGTTGACCTCTTCATTGAATGAGCAAGTACTTGATTCATTTGAATCTCAATTGGCCCATAAAGCCTTCTTCTTCTTCTTCTTGTGGTACTTTTTCTCCTTCATATTTTTTCTTCTATCCACATCAATCTCTTTCTTCTTTGATTCAGCAAGTTTTGGACAATCACCTCTTATGTGTCTTGGCTTTTTACAATGGTAGCAAATGATCCCTTCACCTACAAGAAATTTCTTAGTTTGAAATTTATAGTTTTTAGATTTTTTATACCTTTGATTCTTCTTCCTTAGCAAGTTCCCAAGCCTTTTGGATAGAATGACCACCTCATCACTATCACCATCCGAGCTTAAGGTGTTTTGTTCATCACTATCATCAACTTGTAATGTAATGGCTTTTCCTTTCTCTTTCTCTCTTTTGGCTGAGTTATCCATCTTATCCCTTTGAGCAATAACCTATTCATGTGCTATCAAAGAACCCAAAAGCTGATCAAGTGGATAAGTAGATAAATCCTTAGCTTCACTAATAGCTATTACTTTAGCTTCCCATTGTTTTGGAAGACATATAAGAATCTTATAGACTAAGTCTTGATCCCTAAATGTCTTTCCAAAAGAATGCAATGTCTTAATTATTTTCATGAATCTAGTATACATATCAGAAATAGATTCATAAGGAGACATATAAAATAACTCATATTCATGAACAAGTCTATTAATGTGAGCATCTCTAACTTCACTAGTTCCTTCATAAGTTATATTGAGTTTATCCCATATTTCTTTTGTTGTACTTAACATAGAAATTTTCATGTAATCATTAGTTAATAAAGCACAATGTAAAGTATTACAAGCCATAGCATTTAATTCATCAAGTTCTCTTTCATACAATCCATTCCTCAAAAGTTTTCTACTTTAATGCCATTTACTTCTCTTGGGTGTATGATATTGATGTGTCAACATATACCACATGCATCTTGACCTCTTAAAATGTACTAATCCTATTTTTCCAATAATCAAATGGTAGACTATCTAAAAGTGGAGGTCTATGAGTGGATTGTCCCTCTGGTAGTGAACCCTTTCGGAAACCTTATGCCATAGTGAAAAGATCTACTCTTGGATGCTAAGCTAATAAAAGAGCCTAGGCTTTGATACCAATTGTTAGTCACTATAGCACCCAATTGGGCGATATGAAAAATTTTAAAAGTTAAATCTTAAATTTTAAGTTTTAGTAGAAAATTAATTTTTGATTTTATAATGACAAGATACAATTCTTAATGCAACAAAAATAAAAGTATAGTAAAGTAAAGAGACAATAGACACACAATTTTTACGTGGTTGGACCCCAAAACCGACCTCGTCTACACCACTAACTTAGGAATCCACTAAATGCAAAATAGCTCACAAATAGTACTCTCTTATAATGGCGAGTATAACCCCTACAACAATATGTACTCTCCTACAAAGGGGAGAGTACAACCCCAATATAAATTTTATAGCATGAAAAGAAAAATATAAAATAATAATTTTGATAAAATATCTCTCTCACAAATATACCTAGCTATCCAATTCAAAAAGTGATCTCACAACTTATAAATGATTACTTTATAACTTATAAATCTGGCAAGATAAAATGCTCACTTAATATTGATAAGAAATAATAAGATCTTACTAAGATGTTTATGTTATTACAATTTGTAGACTAATATAAAAATGATTTCAAAATAAATTCACAATATTCTTTTGCACTATAAAATAAATTTCAACAAAGAATAATTTATTTTATTTTAACCAAAAAGATATTTTCAATTAATGCAAATGATCACAAAATACTTAAATAAAATTAGTATATGATAGATCTAAGTAGGCTAGTAAGCTTTTAATTAAAAAGAGAGATCTAACAAGTATGAAAATAATTTCAGCACAATAAATTAATTTAAAATGCTTAAAATAAACTTCTAAAATAGATTTAAGAATAAATGATATTTCTAATAAGACTAATGAAGAAATATTTCAAGAAACCAAAAGAAATTTTTAGGAAGATAAAAATTTCAACAAGTTGAAATAAATCTTACAAACTATCACAAGAGTTTTTCACAAAAAAATGAAAGAAGAAACTTTGATGTGAAAACTTAGACTTTGATGTCCAAAGACTAATCCACCCAAAAGTACAAATTGGAAAGAATAAATAGATGAACAACTAAAAAGAGATTAAGATCAAGAAAACAAACTCAAGTAATTTGAGAAAGCTTGCTTAGTTGAAGATGTTGAAGCTTCCAAACCACGGATTTGATTTTGCAATATTTGGAGAACACTTGAAGGAAAATCTAGGAAATTTTCTCTCTTAGATTTCTTTGGAAGGATTTTGAATTTGAATGAGGAATGCTTTCTTGAAGAGAATGAGGGCTATTTATAAGCAAGAAGATCATTTTGAATTATTTCAAAAAATATATTATTCTAACATCAATTTATCATATAATAATTTAATATTCAATAAAAATATAATTTGTTTTAAATAAATATTAAATTTAAACAACCAAAATTCGGCTATTCACATGGGCAAGTCAAAAATAATCAAATATGGCTCTTAGTATATTCAAAGCATATAAAATGCAATCATTATTAAAATCATCTAATGTTTGAAAAGTCATATTAAATTCAATTTTAATCAAACGTGGGTCATGTAACCTATCAAATTAAAGAAAAAATCCAAGGAATCCATTGGAGATGAAATCAGATATAAATTCCTTGATTATAAGATGACTTTGGCTAAAATACCACATTCCATATATTTTTGTTAATTTTGAAATATGACATTTAAATATTATGATATAATTTATATATAATCATACATATGTTAGTTATCATATAACCTTAAAATTAAATTAAAATTTTTAATTATATTAAATATATAAACTAATTACACTTAATAGTCATAATTTATTATCATTTATTATTTTGACAATTCAAATGCTATGTATGAAACATATAATTGAATGTTAATTAGATAGAGATTTATATAAATTAACCTCATTATCATTATTTAAAATAAAAAAAATAATATGTTAAGTTGTGAGCAAATTGGTTCATGTCAATGAACTCATATGAATTTTAAGATAGTTATAAATGCATATAACCTAAAATATTGTATCTTGAGCTTCACATTATCCATTTTGATCAATATTTCATTCTTCTATTCTTGCAATTTTTTCAAACATATTATGAGATGTATTGGATATGTAATTAGCAATTAATATATCTAAAACACATAAAACATACATTAGAATATCCAAGCATTTGTTTGTTATCATCAAAATTGATCAAATTAAACATGAGGCTCATTAAGCCAACAGGAGGTGCCTGTTATTGGAGTGGTGGTGGGGGATCTGGAAGTGCTGGTGGATATGGAGGTGGTGGTCAGAGCAGTGGTGGTTATGGAGGCGGGAGAAGCAACAGAGGTTACAGCCATTGCTGTGGCAGAGGGAGAGATCGGGGATATGATGGTGGATCATGCTACTCGAGAGGCCAGGGTAGTTCTGATTGGAACTGGAGAAATTGAAGAACGGTCGATCCAATCTGCTACTTATGGAATTGTATTTTAACAGTAGAGACGGTTCAAGTTATATAAGGTTTTAGATTTGCTCCATGCATGCTCATTTTTTATCTATGTCATCACGTGTGTCTTAGAAAATTTAATGTGCCACTTGGTTAATGAAATCGAAAAGAAGAAATATTGAATCTTAATTTGTTCTCTATTAGAAAAAAAACTAAACCTAAATAAAATAAAAACCTAAACCTAAAATAAACCTTAAAAAAAACCTAAACCCTAAACTAAAAAAAAACCTAAACCTAAAATAAACAAAATAAAATAAACATAAACTTAAATTAAAATAAACTAAACAAAAATAAATAAAACCTAAACCCTAAACTAAATAAAATAAAATAAACTAAAACCAGACTTAAACTAAAAAAAATTAAAAAAAAAAAACTAAAATAAAACCTAAAACCTAAACCTAAAAAATAAATAAAAACCTGAACCTAAACCTAAAAAGAAAATAAAATAAAAAATAAAACTAAACTAAAATAAAATAAATAATACCATAAAATAAACTAAAAAATAAAATAAATAAAAATAGAAAACCTAAATAAAATAAAAACTAAATGTAAAATAAAATAAACTAAAAAATAAAATAAAATAATAACTAAATAAAACCTAAACCAAAAAATAAACCTAAAATTAATAAAAATACACCTAAACAAAAACTAAAATAAAATAAAATAAAATAAACATACACTAAACTAAATCAACTAAACTAAAATAAATAATACCCAAACCTAAACCCTAAATTAAATAAAATAAAATAAAATAAACCTAACTATAAAAAAAATAAACCTAAAATAAAACCTAAAACCTAAACCTAGAAAATAAATTAAAACCTAAACAAAACCTAAAATAAAAAAAAAACCTAAACTTAAAATAAAATAAAAATAAGAAAATAAACACAATCCTAAACCTAAACCTAAAAAAAGATAAAATAAAACTTAACTAAAATAAATAACATAAAATAAATAAATTAAATAAAATAAAATAAACCTAAAACCTAAACCTTAAAAGACCCTCCTAAACCTGACCACCAAACTAAACCTAAATCATAACCACTGAGCTCACTGACCATAAACTAAACTGAGCCACACAAACCTAGCCCACAAACCCTACCTAAACCATAATCCTGACCCTAAATCTGGCACTAGGCCTACCTGAACCACTACCCTGAGCTAACTACCACTGACCACTGGGCCACTGAGCCACAAATCCTGATCTAACAGGCCATAAATCACCACTCTAAACCAGGCCATACCAGGATACACTGACCCAGGCCCAAAAAGGCCCTAACTATGACCCCAGACCCTAAACTCAACCATGATGGATCTGATCTGAGCCACAGGCTGATCCTGAGCCAAAGGCCAAACCCTCAACTGCACAACTAGGCCATGAGCCCTAACTCTTTAAAAGGCCCTGAGCCCTATCCTGAGCCACAAATCTAGGCCCTAAACCTAAACTGTTACCTACTGTGATCCACTGATGCACTGCCACTGACCCAAATAACCAAATCATCAGACCCTAAATCCTGAGCCCAAATAACTCTACCTCAACTCCACCCAGGCCACTGAGCCTTAAACTAAACCCCAGGCCAACCCTGCCCCCCATAAAGTCCCCAGGCCAAATCTCTTGGCCTAAACTAAACCACTAAACCACACACTAAACCTAAACCTAAATCCTACCATACCCTAAACCCTAAAATCATAAACCTTAAAACTCTAAAACCCTAAACCAAACCTAAAAGAAATGAATAAATAAAATAAATAAAAATAAAAATAAAATAAATAAAAAATAAAAAATAAATAATAAAATGAAATAAAACTAAACCTTAAGCACTAAAAAAAAATAAAATAAAATAAAACTCAATTGAAATAAAATAAATAAAACCTAAACTAAACTAAAAATAAAAATAGAAATAAAATAAAACTAAACCTAAAATAAAAATAAAATAAACATAAAATTAAATTAAATAAAAACCTAAACCTAAAAAATAAACCTAAAATAAATAAATAAAACCTAAAGTAAAAATAAAATAAACCTAAACCTAAACTAAAATAACTAAAACTTAAACCTAAAAATAAAATAAACTAAACTTAAACCAAAACCTAAACTAAATAAAATAAAATAAACTAAAATAAACTTAAACTTAAAATTAAAATAAAACTTAAAATAAACTTAAAATAAAACCAAAAGCTAAACTTAAAATAATAAAAAACCTAAACCTAAACTTAAAATTAAAAAAATAAAACCTAAACCTAAAACTAAATAATAAACTAAAAGTATAAAACCTAAACTAAATAAAATAAACCTAACATAAAATAAGCTAAATCAAATTAAAAATAAACCTTAATAAAAATATAAAATAAAATAAAGTAAAATAAATGAAAAATAAACTAAATAAAATAAATATACCTAAACCTACCTATTTACTTAATTTGAAAAAAATAAAATAAAATAAAAAAACCTAATCCTAAACCCTAAACCCTAAATCCTAAAAATAAACCTAAACTCTAAGCCCTAACTGCAAAGCTAACTCTAAACTCTAAAACCTAAACCTTAACCCAAAACTAACCTGAACCCTAAACCATAAAAACTAAACTAAACCATAAACCCTAAACCACAACCCTAAACCTAAAACCTAAACTAAACTAAATAAAACTTATAATAAAAATAAATAAAATATAATAAAAATGAACCTAAACTAAAACTTAAATAAAAATAAAATAAAATAAACTAATTGTAATAAATAAAATAAAATATAAACCTTAAACAAAACTAAAAAAAAAAAAAAACATAAGAGAATAAAAAGAAAGCTAAATAAAGTGAAAACTAAATGTAAAATAAAATTAAAATAAACCTAAAATAAAATAAAATAAAAACTAAATAAAAATTAAAATTGAAAAATAAACCTTAAAATAAAACCTAAAGTTATGGGCGTGTCTTCTGTAGAGACGGTTCTAGTTTTTAAGGTTTTTAATTTGCTCTATGCATGCTCATTTTTCATCTACGTGGTCGCTTATTTCGTAGAAAACTTGGTGTGTTACTTAGTTGATGAAATCAAAAAGAAGAAATGTTGAATCTGGAATTTATTTTCTATTAAGAAAAGACTACAAACCCTAAACCCTAAACAAAAACTTGAACCCTAACCCTAAACCCTAAACCCTAAATAGCCCTAAAAACCCTAAAACCTAAACCCTAAACCCTAAAAACCCTAAACCCTAAACCCTAAACCCCAAACCCTAAACCATAAACCTAAACCTAAACCCCAAACCAAACTCTATACCCTAAACCCTAAATCTAAATCTTCCTAAACCCCAAACTAAAACTAAACCCTAAACAAAAGCACAACCCTAAACTCCACTTAACCACAAAACCTAAACCTTAAAACCTAAACCTAAATCCTCCTAAACTCCATCCCTGGGCCCTAAATCTAAACCCTCTAACCCAGGCCCTTCATAATCATCCTGACCCTGGGCTCTCCCTACCAAAACCCACCAAACTGGGCCCTAAAGTCCTGCTGACCCTGGGCCCTGGGCCACACTGAACCTTAAGGCCCTTCTCCACTTCCTACACCTCCCAAACCCTAAACTCCTGGGCCCTAAATCCTAAACCTAAACTCTAACTATCCTAATCATGGCCTACCACCCCAAACCCTCTATACCCCACCTAATCTTAACCATCCATAACCCCAGGCATAAACCCTAAAACCTAAACCTAAACTAAATAAATTCTAAAATTAAAACCTAAACCTAAATAAAATAAAATAAAATATAAAATAAACCAAACTAAAACCAAAACTTAAACCTAAAAAATAATATAAAGTAAACTAATAAAAATAAACTAAATAAAATAAATAAACTTAAACAAAATTAAAAAATAAAATTAATAAGAATTAAAACTAAATAAAATAAAACTAAACGTAAAATAAAAATAAAATAAACTATAAACCAAAAATAAAATAAAATAAGGTAAAAATAAAACCCAAACCTTTATCTTTGACAACTAAACCTTAAATCCTGGACAAACCCTAAACTCTAAGCCCTTAAACTACCCTAACCCTGACCCTAAACCTACCACAACCATAAATCTTAACCAACCAAAAAAACTCCAAACCCAAATCCTAACCTATCTCTAAAACCTGAAACTAACCCCTATAAAACCTCTGAACCCTCCCTACTACCTGACTACTCTATACTGAGCCCTAAACCCCAAACCTCCCACTGACCTTAACTCAGATCCTAAACCTAAACCCTAACCAAACCCTAAAAAACTCTAAACCCTAAACCCTAAATACTGAGCCTTAAAACCCTAAACCCTAAACCTTAACTCTAAACCATAAACCATAGTATAAACCTAAACCTAAACCCAAAAATAAAATAAAATAAACCTAAATAAAATAATAAAATAAATTAAATTAGTTAATTAAAAATAAAGTAACAACTTAAACCTCTTGGTTTGCTTATTTTTTTAAAAAAACCTAAACCCTAAACCCTAAATCCTAAATCTTAAACCCTAAACCCTAAATCATAAACCCTAAATCCTAAACACTAAAAAAAAACCCTCCATAAACCCAAAAACCTAATCCCCAAAACATTAAACCCTAAAACCCAAAACCCAAACCTTAAAAACCTAAAAACTAAAACCTAAACTAAATAAATTCTAAAAATAAAATAAATAAAAAAACCTAAACCTAAATAAAATAAAAAATAAGATAAAATAAAAACTTAAACTAAAACCTAAACTAAACCAAAATGACATAAAATAAACTAATAAAATAAATAAAATAAAATAAATAAAACCAAACTAAATTAAAATAAAATAATCCTAAGAATAGAAAACCTAAATAAAATAAAAATGATAAAATAAAATAAAATAAACCTAAAATAAAATAAAATAAACCTAAATAAAGACTAAACCCAAACCCTAAACCTACCTAAACCTAAACCTAAACCACCTAAACTCAGGCCAAACACTAAACCTGACCCTCCTAAACCCCAACCAACCTAAACCCTGATCCTAAACCCAAAACCTAACCCTAACTAAACCAAAACTGACTATAAACTGGCACCAAACCTAAACCCTAAACCATCCCTAAACCTAAACCCTAAACCCCATGCCTAAACCCTAAAACCACTGAGCCAAAACAAACCTAAACCCTAAAACTGACACTCTAAACCCTAAACCTAAAGTGCCCTAAAACTTATGCCTTAACTTAAACTTTAAACACTTAAAAAACTTAAACTTAAAAACCATATCGTCATGGATCGGGAGGAAAAAATCCTAAAACATAAAAACTGATAAAAAAAAATAAACTTAAATAAAATATAATAAATAAAATAAACTAAAATAATTAATAAATAAACTAAATAAACTCAAACCCAAAATCAATCCTAAACCCTACCCTAAACTGAGGCAACCTAAACCTAAACCTAGAGCCTTAAACCTTAAACCCAGGCACCTTAAACCCAAACCCCCAACCTAAATCCTAAACCTAAATCTAAACCCTACCATAAACCCACAAACCCTACCCTAAACCTAAACCCAACCCTAACCTACCATAAACCCAAAACCCTAAACCTTAAACCCTAAACCATAAAACCTAAAGCTTAAACCCTAAAAACCTAAAAACCTAAACCTAAACTAATAAATTCTAAAAATTAAAAAAATCTAAACCTAAATAAAATAAAAACCTAAACTAAAACCTAAACCTGGACTTAGAATATAATATAAATTTCACTAATAAAAATAAAATTTAATTAAATTAATAAAACATAAACTAAATTAAAAAATAAAATAAACCTAAGAATAAAAAAACCTAAATAAACTAAAACTAATAATAATAAAATAATCCTAAAATAAACCTAAAATAATAAAATAAAGGGAAATAAAACCCCAACCTTAAGCCCACTAAACCCTTAAATTCTAAACCTTAAACCTACTCACCTCCTAAACCACTGACCATGACCATGACCCTAAACCTAAACCTTAAACCCAAACATTAACCAAACTAAATCCTAAACTCACAAATCCTAAATCTTAAACCTAAATCCTAAACTAATTGGACCAACACTTAAACCTACACAACCATAAACCCTTACCCCACCAACCTCCCACAGGCCTACCTAAACTAAACCTAAACTAAACTCTAAATACCACCCTAAACCCAACCTAAACCCCATAATCCACCTAAAACCTACCCACCCATAACCACACCTAAATCCTAACCACCCAATCTAAACCTAAACTAAACCTTAACCTACCATAAAAGCATAAACAAAAAACAAACCCTAAACCTAAACCCTAAAAATAAAAAAAAACTAAATAAAAATAATAAAATAAAATAAATTAAAATAATTAAAAAATAAACTTAATAAACTTAAACTTATAAGTTTACTTAATTTTAAAAAAAAACTAAACCCTAAACCCTAAACTCTAAATCCTAAAACCTAAATTCTAAACCTTAAATCCTAAGCCCTAAATCATAAATCCTAAATCCTAAACCCTAAACCCTATACCCTAAACCCAAAATATAAAATAACCACTCAGTCATAATCAAAAAAGACCAATCATGAAAAGACCAATCATGAACAAATATTCAAAAGTAAACACACTCAGAAAGGAGATAAGCATTATTAAAAAAATCATGAATTATTTGCCGCACTCAGAAGCGCACTCATGAAGGAAAAAGACACATAATGAATTATTAGCCACTCAGCAAAAGTAATGCAGATGCAATTATTTGCCACACTCAGCAAATATTTACCCCTCTCAGTAAAAGTAAAAGAGCAATTATTTTCGCACTAGAAGAGATCTATAAATGAAGCAAGAGATGAAGAAGTTAGGTAGAGATAGAGTAGTGTGAGCTTAGCATTGTGCCTTCCTATTTTCTATAAGTTCTTGTGTGTTCCTTAGGAAAGATCGAAAGATAAGTTACATGTATTATAGCTGCTACTAAATAACCCCAAACCCTAATCCCCAGACCCTAAGCCTAAAACCAAAACCAAAACCTTAAAACCTAAAAGCCAAAACCTAAACTAAATAAATTCTAAAAGTAAAATAAATTAAAAAAAAACCTAAATAAATAAAATAAAATATATAATATAAAACCTAAACCTAAAATTATATAAATAAACTAATAAAAATAAATAAAATAATAAATAAACTAAATAAAAATAAAATAATCCTAAGAATAGAAAACCTAAATAAAATAAAAATAAAATAAATAAAATAAAAAATAAATAAAACCTAAATAATAATAAACCTTAAAAAAAACCCTAAACCCTAAACCCTAAACCTTAAATCCTAAACCTTAAACCCTAAACTAAACCCTAAACCTAAACCTACAACCCTAAACACTAAACCCTAAACCCTAAACCCTGATAAACCCTAAACCCTAAACCTCCACCCTCAAACCCTAACCCTCCACAACTAAATCTGACCTAAACCCACACCCTTTAATCCACCCTGACCCTAACTTAAAATAAAATAACTAACCTCAAACCCTAATCTAACCTACCTAAACCACAAAAATCCTAAACTATAAACAACTAAACCCTAAACACTACCACCAAACCCACCTAAAACCTTAAACTTTAAACTTAAACTTAAATCATTAAATAAATAAACCAAAATCAATAAACAAAACTAAATAAAATAAAAAACTTAAATATATAATAAATAAACTAAAATAAACAAAATAAATTAAATAAACTAAACTCTGGTTTGCTTTTTTAAAATTAAAAATTTAAAAACAAACTCCCAAACCCTAAATCTTAAACTAACCCTAAACCTCCATAAACTCCAAAACCCAAACCCAATCCCAAACCATAAACACCCTAAAACATACAACCCACACCTTAAACCCCAAACCCAAATACTAAACCCCAAACCTTAAACCTAAAATAAAGCCAAAATTAAATAAACCATGAAAATAAAATAAATAAAAATTCTAAACTTAAATAAATGAAAAAATAAAATAAAATAAAAACCTAAACTAATACTAAAACCTTAACCTAAACCTAAAATTAAAATAAAATAAAAAATAAATACTAAACTAAAATAAAATAAATAAAAGCCTAAACTAACTCCTAAACTAAAATTATAAAGCCAAAATGAATATATAAAGTAAAATAAAATAAAATAAACCTAAAATAAAATAAAATAAAAGCTAAATAAAACCAAAAGCTAAAAATAAATAAATATATATCTAAATATAATAAAAATAAAACCTAAAAACTAAAAAAACCTAAACCTAAAGTAAATATAAAATAAGCCTAAACCTAAACTAAAATAAATAAACTGACCTAAACCTAAAATAAACTAAACCTATAACTAAACTAATAAAATAAAATAAACTAAAATAAACCTAAGCCTGCTAAAAATAAAACTTAAACCCTAAACCTAAAAAATTAAATAAAACCTAAACCTGGACCTAAAAATGAAAATAAAATAAATCCTAAAAAGAAAAAAAAAAAAAACTAAACTAAAAATAAACCTAAACTAAATACTAAGAAAAAATAAACAAAATAAATAAACCTATAATAAATAAACTAAACTAAATAAAATAAAATAAACCTAAATAAAAAATAAAATAAACTAATAAATAAAAAATAAACTAAATAAACTAAACATACCGCTTAATTAATTTTAAATAAAATAAAATAAAAATAAAATATCCTCAACCCTAAACTCAACCATAAAACTAACCCCTAAACCCTAAAACCATAAACCCTAAACCCTAAACCCAAAACCCTAAACCCTGAACCCTAAAACGTTAAACCCTAAACTCTAAACCCTATAACCCTGAACCCTAAACCCTAAACCCCACACCCTAAACCTAAACACTAAACCCTATACACTAAATAATAAAAACCTAAAAACCTAAACCTAAACTAAATAAAACCTAAAAATAAAAAAAATAAAAATACCTAAACCTTAATAAAATAAAAACTAAAGACTAAACTAAAATAAAATAAATAAAAACCTTAATTAAACTTGTAAATAAAATAAACCTAAAAATAAAAAACCAAAATAAAATAAAAACTAAATGTGAAAGAAAAATATTATAAACTTAAAATAAAAACCAAAAACCTAAACCTAAAAAGTTATATAAAAACCTAAACCTAGACCTAAAAATAAAAAGTAAAACCTAAACCTAGAAAATAAAATAAAAATAAATCTAAACTAAAATGTAAACATAAACCAAAACCTAAACCTAAAAAATTAACTAAAATAGAGAACCTAAACTTAAATAAATAAACCTAAAATAAATAAATTAAACTAAATAAAAAATAAACCAAAATAAAAAGAAAATATAAAATTAATTGAATAAATAAAAAATAAATTAAATAAACCTAAACCTAGATACTTAATTTTAAAAAATCCTAAACCCTAAACCAGAAAAACATTAACCTAAACTAAATAAAACCTAAAATAAAAAATAATTAAATAACCTAAACCTAAATAAAATAAAATAAAAACTTAAACTAAAACCAAAATATGAACCTAAACTTAAACCTAAACCTAAACTTATAAACTAATTTAAAAACCTATACCTAAAAAAATAAACCTAAAAATTTAAAAAAACTAAACCCTAAAATAAAAAAAATTAAGCCTTAAATAAAAACAAAAACAAAATAAAATTAACCTAAACCTAAACTAAAGTAAATAAAACCTAAAATCAGCTAAACCTAAACTAAATAAAATAAACTAAATTAAAAATAAACCTAAACCTAAACTAAAAAATAAAACCTAAAATAAAAAGTTAAAACCTAAACTTAAAAAAAAAATTAAAAACTTAAACCTAAAAAAATAAACTAAAAAAAAACCTAAATTAAAATAAATAAACTATAAATCAAATAAAAATAAGAATAAACTTAAAAAAATATAAACTAAATAAATAAAAAATAAACTAAATAAACCTAAACCTACAAGTTTACTTAATTTAAATAAAAATAAATAAAAAATAAAGAAAAAAAACCCAAACTCTAAACCCTAAACCCTATAGCTAACCCTAAATCCTAAAACCTAAACCAAATACCTAAACCTAAAAAAAATAAAATAAAACCTAAACCTAAACTTAAAAATAAAAATAAAACCTAACCATAAAAAAATAAAATAAAACTAAAACTAAACTAAAACATAAACATAAACATAAACCTAAACCTAAACAAAAAAAAAAAACTAAAATAAAAAACCTAGAATAAAATAAATAAACTTAAAATAAATAAACTGAACTAAATATAAATAAAAAATAAACCTAAATAAAAATAAAATAAATAATAAACTAAATAAACCTAAAACTATCGGTTGACTTACTTTAAAAAAAACCTTAAACCCTAAACCCTAAATCCTAAGTCTTAAACCCTAAAACCAACCCTAAACCCTACACCCTAACTAAACAACCCTAAACCCTAAAAACATTAACCTAAACTAAATAAAATTTAACAATAAAATAAATAAAAAAACTTAAATGTAAATAAAATAGAATAAAAAACTAAACTAAAACCTATACCTGAACCTAAACCTAAACCTAAAAGCTAAATAAAAGCCTAAACATAAAAAATAAACCAAAAAATAAATAAAAGTTTAAACATAAACCCTAAACTAAAAAAAAACCTAAACCTAAAATAAAAATAAAATAAACCTAAACCTAAACTAGAATAAATAAAACCTAACCCTAAACTTAAACTAAAGAAAATAAAATAAACTAAAAAATAAACCTAAACCAAAACTAAAAAAGAAAACTGAAAAATAAACCTAAAATAGAAACCTATAATCTAAACCTAAAGAAATAAAATAAAACTTAAACCTAAAAAATAAAATAAAAATAAAACTAAATTAAAAAATAAACCTAAACACAAACCTAAACCTTAAAAAAAAAAAACTAACAAAAAACCTAAGCTAAAATAAATACACCTAAATTAAATAAACTTAAAAAAGAAAATAAAAATAAACCTAAATAAAAATAGAAAATAAAGTAAACTAAAATAAATAATAAATGAAATATATAAACCTAAACCTACCAATTTACTTAATTTAAAAAATAATAAAATAAAATAAAGAAACCATAACCCTAAACCCCAAACCCTAAAACTAACCCTAAACCCTAAACTCAAAACCTTAAATGTTAAACCCTAAAACCTTAAACCCTAAGCCCTGAACCATAAAACCTACAACCCTGAACCATAAACCCTAAACTCCAAACCCTAAACCCTAAACCCTAAACCCTAAACCCTAAAAACCTAACAACCTAAACCTAAACGAAATAAAACCTAAAAATAGAATAAATAAATAAAACCTAAACCTAAATAAATAACTAAATAAAATAAAATAAAAACCTAAACTAAAACCTAAACCTAATCCTAAACCTTAACCTAAGAATAAAGTAAAATAAAAGTAAAAATCAAACTATATTAAAATGAATAAAAACCTAAACTAAACTAAAAAATAAAATAATAAATAAAAACTAAACTAAAATCTAAGAAATAAAAACCTAAACTAAACTAAAAAAATAAAAATCCTAAACAAAATAAAAATTAAACTTAAACAAAAATGAAATAAAAACTAAATAAAAACCTAAACTTAAAAAATAAGCCTAAAAATAAAACCTAAAAATAAATAAAAAAAACATATACCCTAAACTAAAAAAATAGCCTAAACCTAAAATAAAAATAAAGCAAACAAAATAGAATAAACTTAGACCTAAGATATCCTAAACCTAATTAAAATAAAATAAAATAAACTAAAAATAAACCTAAACATAAACTTAAAAAGAAAACCTAAAAATATAACTAAAATAAAAACATAAAACCTAAACACATAAAAATATAATAAAAACCTAAACCTAAACCTAAAAATAAAAAATAATACATAAACCTATAAAATAAAATAAAAATAAAAATAAACTAAAAAATAAACCTAAACCTAAACATAAACTTAAAAAATAAAGTAAAATAAAAAACCTAAACTAAAATGAATAAACCTAAGAAAATAAACTAAACCAAATAAAGATAATAATCAACCAAATAAATTTAAAAAGTAAATAAACAAAAATAAATAAAAAATAAACTAAATAAACATAAACCTATTACTTTACTTAATTTCATAAAAATTGAAAAATAGAAAATAAAATAAAAAACCTTAAACCCTAAAACTAACCCTAAACCCTAAAACCTAAATCCTAAAGCCTAAAACCTTAAACCCTAAACCCTAAACCCTAAACCCAAAACCCAAAACCCTAAACCCTAAAACACTAAACCCAAAACCCAAAACCCTAAAACATACAACGCTGAACCCTAAACCCTAAACCCCAAACCTTAAATCCTATAACCTAAATGCTAAACACTAAACCCTAAAAACCTTAAAACCTAAACATAAACTAATTAAAACATAAAAATAAAATAATTAAATAAAAAAATAAACCTAAATAAAATAAAAAATAAACTAAAATGAAAACCTAAACTAAAACCTTCCCTAAACATAAACCTAAACCTAAAAATAAAATAAAATAAAAAATTAAAACTAAACTAAATTAAAATAAATAAAAACCTAAACTAAAGTAAATAAAATAAAATAAACCTAAGAATAAAAAACCTAAATAAAATAGATACTAAACATAAAATAAAAAAAATAAACCTAAAATAAAATAAAATAAAAATTAAATAAAAACCTAAACCTAAAAAATAAACCTAAACCTAAACTTAAAAAGAAAACCTAAAAATATACCTAAAATAAAAAACTTAAACCAACATATAAAAAATAAAAACCTAAACCTAAACCTAAAAATAAAAATAATACATAAACTTATAAAATAAAATAAAAATAAAAATAAACTAAGAAATAAACCTAAACCTAAACATAAACTTAAAAAATAAACTAAAATAAAAAACCTAAACTAAAATGAATAAACCTAAAAAAATAAACTAAACCAAATAAAGATAAAAATCAACCAAATTGAAAAATAAACTAAATAAACTTAAACCTACCACTTTAATTAATTTCATATAAATAAATAATAAAAAATAAAACAAAAAACCTTAAACCCTAAAACTAACCCTAAACCCTAAACCTAAATCCTAAAGCCTATAACCCTATACCTAAACATTAAACCCTAAACTCTAAACCCAAACCCAAAACCCTAAACCCTAAAAAAACACTAAACCTAAAACCCAAACCCTAAAACCTATAAAACCATAAACCCCAAACCCTAAATCCTATAACCTAAACCCTAAAATCCTTAAAACATAAACCTAAACTAAATAAAACATAAAATAAAATAAATAAATAAAACATAAACCTAAATAAAATAAAAAATAAACTAAAATTAAAACCTAAACTAAACCTTCACCTAAACCAAAAAATAAAATAAAATAAAAAATAAAAACTAAACTAAACTAAATAAAATAAAATAAACCTAAGAATAAAAAACCTAAATTAAATAAAAACTAAACATAAAATAAAATAATAAATGTATAATAAAATAAAATAAAAACAAAATAATAACCTAAACCTAAAAAATAAACCTAAAAATAAATAAAAAATAAAACCTAAACCCTAAACTTAAAAAAAACATAAGCCTAAAATAAACAAAATAAAATAAACCTAAACCTAAACTAAAATAAACTAAACTAAAATAAATAAAACCTAAACCTAAACTTAAAATAAACTAAACCTAAACCTAAACCTAAACTAAATAAAATAAAATAAACTAAAATAAACCTAAACCTAAATTAAAAAATAAAACCAAAAAATAAACCTAAAATAAAACCTAAACCCAAACCTAAAAAATAAAATAAAAAATCTAAACCTAAACCTAAATAAAAAAAATAAACCTAAATCTAAACTATAAAATAAACCTAAACCTAAACCTAAACCTAAAAAATAAATTAAAATAAAACCTACTAAAATAAATAAACCTAAAATAAATAAACTTAACTAAATAAAAAATAAAAATAAAACCTAAATAAAAAATAAAAATAAAGTAATCTAAAATAAAATGAAATAAACTAAATATACTAAATAAACCTAAACCTAACTTAATTTAAAAATAAAAAAAACCTTTAAACCCAAAATCCTAAACCCTAAACCTACAACCCTAAACCTTAATCGCTAAAAAAACTCTAAACCCTAAACTTTAAACCCTAACCCTAAACCCTAAACACTAAAAGCATAAACCCTAAAACCCTAAACCCAAAACCCTAAACTCTAAACCCTAAACTCTAAATGCTAAAACCTAACCCTAAACCCTAAACCCTAAACCCTAAAACCTATTACCCTAAACCTTGATGGCAGGAACATCACCTCCAACCGTGCTCACCCTAAATCTGCAGAAGGAGGCAGAATTATAGTGGTGGGGGATGTAGAGATGCTGGTGGATATGGAGGTGGGAGGAGTGACGAAGGTTACGTCCGTGGTGGTGGCAAAGGAGAGATCGGGGATATGATGGTGAATCCCGCTACTCTAGAGGCTAGGGTGGTTCTGATGGGAACTAGAGAAATTGATGAATGACCAACTTGATTTGCTGCTTATGGAACTATGTCTTTACAGTAGAGATGACTCTAGTTATCTAGCATTTTTTATTTGCTTTGTGCATGCTAATTTTTTATCTATGTCTTCGCTTGTGCCTTAGAAAACTTGGTATGTTACTTGGTTGATGAAATTGAAAAGAAGAAATGTTGAATCAGAATTTGTTCTCTATTAAAAAAAACCAAAAACCTTGAACCCTAAACCTAAAACCTAAACCTTACACCCTAAACCCTAAAACCCTAAATCCTAAACCCTAAAACCTACCCCCTAAAACCTAAACACCAAACCCTAAACCCTAAAACCCAAACCCTAAATGTTAAACCCTAAACCATAAAAAGCTAAATACCTAAACCTAAACTAAATAAAACCTAAAAAATAAAATAAATAAAAAAACATAAAGTAAAATAAAATAATAAAATAATAGAAAATAAAAATCTGAACCTAATCCTAAACCTAAACCTAAACCTTAACCTAAACAAAAATAAAATAAAAAATAAAAATTAAACTAAAATAAAATAAATAAAAACCAAAACTAAACTAAGAAATAAATAAACTCAAAATAAAAAATTTAAATAAAATATAAACTAAATGTATAATAAAAATAAAATAACATAAAATAAAATAAATATTAAATATAAACCTAAATGTAAAAAATAAACCTAAAAATAAAACATAAAAATAAATAAATAAATAAAACCTAAGCCCAAATCATAAAAAATATAAACCTAAAATAAACAAAGTAAAATAAACCTAAATCTAAACTAAAATAAAGTAAACTAAAATAAATAAAATGAAAACCTGAACCTAAAATAAACAAAACATAAACCCTAAACTAAATAAAATAAAATAAACTAAAAATAAACTTAAACCTAAACTAAAAAATAAAACTTAAAAATAAACCTAAAAAAACCTAAAGCCTAAACAAAAAATAAAATAAAGACATTAATCCTAAACCTAAAAAGTAAAAATAAAACCTAAACTAAAAAATAAAATAAAATAAAATAAACTAAAATAAACATAAACCTAAAGGTAAACTAAAAAAAATAAACTAAAATAAGAAACCTAAACTAAATAAATAAACCTAAAATAAATAAACTAAACTAAATTAAAATAAAAAATAAACTAATAAAATAAAATATAAACTAAAATAAATAACCTAAACCCTAAAACTAGTTTACTAATTTAAAAAAACCTAAACCCTAAATCCTAAACCTAAGCTAACCTAAATCTAAACCTAAACCTAAAACCATAAACCCTAAACTAAATTAACCCTAAATAACCCTAAAATAAACCCTAACCTTAAACCCAAACCCAAATAAAACCCTAACCCAAAACCTAAAAATCCCTAAACCCTAAAACTAACCTAACCTAAACCCTAAACCTAAACCATAAACCCAAAGCCTAAACCATAATCTAAACCCTAAAACCTAAACCCTAAAACCCCTAAACCTAAACCCATCAAACTTAAACCTAAACACTAAACTTAAACTAAACTAAACCCTAACCCTAAACCTAAACCCTAAACCCTAAAACCCTAAACCCTAAACCCTAAACCTTAAACCCTAAACCTAAAACCCTAAACCCTAAACCCTAAACCTAAACACTAAATAAACTTGAACCTATAAATAAAACTAAAAAATAAATAAATAAACAAACCTAAATAAATAATATAATAAAATCAAATCAAAACCTAAACTTAAACCTAAAAATTAAATAAAATAAAAAAATAAAAAATAACTAAAATAAAATAAATAAAATCCTAAAATAACTAAAAAATAAAATAAACCTTTGAATAAAAACCTAAATAAAATAAAAACTAAACATAAAATAAAAATAAAATAAACCTAAAATAAAATAAAATAAAAACTAAATAAAAACCTAAACCTAAAAAATAAACCAAAAAATAAAATCTAAAATAAAATAAAAAAACCTAAACCCTAAACTAAAAAAAACCTAAACCTAAAATAAAAAAAAAATAAATAAATAAAATAAACCTAAACCTAATAAAATAAATAAAACTTAAACCTAAACCTAAAACTAAACCTAAAAATAAAAAAAAAATATACTTAAACCTAAAAAATAAATAAATAAAAATAAAACTAAACAAAATAAACATAAACCTAAACCAACCTAAAAGATAAACTAAAATGAAAAACCTAACCTAAAATAAATAAACTAAACTAAATAAGAATAAAAAATAAAATGAACTCAAATAAATAAAAAAATAAAAAATAAACTAAATAAACCTGAACTACTAGTTTACTTAATTAAAAAAACTCTAAACCGTAATTGTAAACCATAAACCCTAAACCTACAACCCTAAACCCTAGACCGAGCCCTAAATTCTAGACCCTAAACCCTAAACCCTAAACCCTAAACCTTAAACCCTAAACTGTAAACCCTAAAACCCTAAACCCTAAACCCTAAAACCTATTACTCTAAACCCTAAACCCCAAACCCTAAAGCTTAAACCTTAAACCCTAAACTAACCCTAAACCCTAAACCTTAAAGTAACCTTAAAACCTAAGAATGGGCAAAAACTTGATGATAGGAACATCAACCAGGCTTTGTCTAGATCTGAAGTGGAGGTAAAGGTGGAGACATGATTATCGATGGTGGGGATCTAGAAGTCGGTGGGTATGGAGGTGGTGATAAAGTGGTGGTTATGGAGGTGGAGGAGCGAGAGGTTACATGGTGGTGGTGAGGGAGACATAGGAGATATGTTGGTAAATCCTACCATGAGAGTGGTGATGGGAACTGGGAGAAATAACAACAGATTGATCTCCTACTTTTGGAACTTTTCCATAATAGTAGAGATGGTTAATCATATCTAGGGTTTTTTATTTGCTCTATGGGTGCTTACTTTTGATCTGTGTCATCGCTTGTGTCTTATAAAACTTAGTGTGCTACTTGGTTGATGAAATCAAAAAGAAGAAATGTTGAATGTGAATTCATTCTCTATTATAAAAAAACTTAAACCCTAAACCCTAAAACTAAACCCTAAACCCTAAACTCAAACCTAAACCATACCCTAAAAAACCCTAAACTAAAACCAAACCTAAACACTAAACCCTAAACCCTAAACCTAAACCCTAAACCCTAAACCCTACAACCCTAAACCCTAAACCCTAAACCCTAACCCCTAAACCCTAAAACCCTAAACCCTAAAACCTATAACCCTAAACCCTAAACCCTAAACCCTAAACCCTAAACTAACCATAAAATAACCCTAAACCCTAAACCCTAAACCTTGAATAAAGATGTCATTAGGAGTATATCTAAAGAATGACCTAATCCTAACATAGTTATGGTAGCTAAAGAAAATGTCTTCAAGAGACTTTCCCTAGACTATTAGAGATTTGAATACCTTAGACCTTAACCCAATATCATATTATAATACCATATATTATAGTATAATGTAACATCATATATTTGAGCATGAGTTTTTGGATGTTATAAGATGTTTTGAAATGTTTAAGTATATTATGGTATTGTATAATTTATATTAATATAAATCATAAAAATATTGATTTAATAAATTAGATGATGAAATTTGTTAAATTTGAAGTGGGAATTAGGTTTTAGTACCAAAGTTGTGCTATGCCACTTGTTGTCTAAAAAGTAAGATTTTATGTTCAAATATTTATATGTTGTAGTATAATATTGCATCATATCATAATATATTATTCTCGCACATTTTAAGTTTTTTAGTATTTTACAATCATGCAATCGAGCCTACACTAGCATTATTTATAAAAATGTTGATTTAGACTTTAAAATGGTGGAATTTGGCCAAATTCATAATAATAGAGCATGACATCATAATATATTATTTTAATTTAAAATATGTAAGTGATACAAATAAAATATATAGTTTTTATTATTTAGACTAATTTTATGATTTTTATCTTAAGCAACCCATTGTGATGTGATATGCAATATAATATAATATAATATGTTATAATGTATTATAATATAGATTCCATAACATAGTATAGCATCATGCATTATAGCATACTATTGTGTATTACTACTTATTGTTTAGCATATTTTAGTTTGTTATAGTATGATGTAGTAGAGTTTGTACTAGCATAATTCATAAAAATACTTATTTATAGGTCGAGATGATGGGATTTGGCCTAATTTAAGGTAATCTTTAGGAATATCATTGGGGTATGGTGTGTCATTTAATCAAAAGAGTGGAATTTTGCATTAAAAATGTTCATTTTCAAACAAATTTTATAATTTTTTTGCTTAAAGTGATTCATTTTAAGGTGTAATTTAAGATAACATATTATATTAAAAGCATATTAAAATATAATGTACATACCAATATAACTTCACATATATATGAATGTGGTGGTGTGTTACTAAATGTTATTGTACATTTTAGTATGTTTTACTTTTTGTATAATACATTGGGTCAAAACTCACAAAAATGTTAATTTGAAGGTTAAGATGGAAGAATATGGCCAAATTCACACACACCAAGAAGCAACACCAAAATTATGCTTTTATACCATTTCTAATAGAAAATAATAATTTTACATCCAAAATGAGCATTATTCATATTTTGAGAAAATTTTGTTATTTATTTCTTTTAAGTGATTCTAATGAGGTGTAATGTTAGACAATATATTATATTATAGCAAATTATAATATAACATCATATATATATAATATAATATAGTGTGTTAATTCACACTATACTATGTTTAGCATGATATTGTATAGTTAGTTTGAGCTTGACCATCACCATTCATAAAATGTTGATTACAATGTTAAGATGATGTAATTTTAATGAATACATTGTTAGGCTTTTGGTTGAAGTATAAAGGTGTGTATAAGAGGAAAAATAAGATTTGATGAGAATTCCATGTCAAGGACATGGAGGGAGATCCGCTAGGGGATCACACATGCATTGGACATGACATGTGAGGGGTCTATGTCGGGCATAGAAAAAAATCTGGGGGGGAATTTGATTTGATTATATTTTGGAAGAAAGATTTGCTAGGGATAAGATTCTATAATCTACCAGGGATTAAGATCGAATTGACTTTAATTTATTTTTTAATTGATTTGGAGGCATATCTGCTAGAGATATGGGCTCGAGTTCACTGAGGATCGGGTATACAAACCTTCCACTAGAGAAGCAAGTTTGGGCTATCCACTGGGATTGTGATATGAGTTTGATTTCATAGATTTGTTTGGGGATGTATCCACTGGGATAAGTAGTTGATTTCTTTGATTTAGACTCTATTGGGGAGTTGGTTTAATTGGCTCCAGGAGGTTGGTTTTGAATTTGATTTGCTTGAGTTATTTATATATGATTTAGGGCTCTACTAGGGAGAAGCATATGATTTAACTCCACTGGGAAAAATTAGATTGGGTTTAATTTAATCTAAGTTAATGTATGGACCATGTCGGTGTGCGATGGACCCACTGAGAAGGGGCTATATCAACCTTGACCCACCTCAAATTTATAAATCCAAAGGGATACTACTTGGGGTAGAGCTATCCAACTTAAGGGTTTCTTGCAATGATTATGCTAGGAAGAAGGCATAGACACGCATATCTTCTAATGCAAGGAACAACTGGGTGACTGTTGGATGCACAACAAATTGAACGACTTAGGGTGACTATTGAGTGAATGTAGGGACTTATGTCAACTCAAAAGTAATCAAAATTAATTTTATCTTAAATTCATGTCATTTGATATGGTTTGTTTGGTTTAGTTTGATTTTTAATTGAGGGCATATTCGCTGGGGATGTGAGATCGATCAAATTTGATAGATTTAATTTATGGAACATGTTAGTGTGTGATGGACTCATTGAGAAGGGGTACACTTATCCTATCTCGAGTTACAAATCCAAAGGGATAGTCTACTGGCCGTGGGGTAAAGCTAGCCAACCTAAGGAGTTGCCATTTAGTGTGCAACGACTGTGCTAAGAAAAGAGAAATAATAGACTTACATCTTCTAAAGCAGGGAACAATCGCTGGTGTGACCTATTGGTAGCACAACAAATCAAACCTGACTTAGGGGCGACTACTGAGTGAATGTCGAGGGTGACTTATAATAACTCAAGAGTAGTGATTCTATAGGAGTTTTGTCGACACTTCCCCTAAAGATAGATGCCTTGGGAAAATGTACCTAGGGTGTCCTCTAATCCACAAGTGAATATATATTTTGTTTATATGTTTGTGGACCTGTACAAGGGACCACAGAAGGCTATGTCAACCTTGACTTATCTGATTTACTAGACCAATGGAGAATCGAAATCCAGGATGGATTCTCCAACCATGGGTGGTTACTAGAAAGGGGAAGGTCCAACCGATAGCAACCTGAGTAGTGTCTAAATGAGGTCACAAAGGATGTGATCCAAATATAGTGCCCACTGGGGAGGTGCTAATAGGGTTGTTATCCTGAGTCCTAGAAAAGAAAGCCTATAAGTATACGATGGCCAACTCAAGGAGAAATTATAGCAGACTTACATATGTCATGAGTGTATCCTAAGGTGCAAGAACCAACCAACCTAAGGTGTATCCATCAACATGAGTGGTGTATCCATCATCATAGTGAAAACCAACCAACCTAAGGAGCCCATTGGTGTGCAACAATCAATCTGGAAAGAAAGCATGAAGGCTTACAACTTTCTAATCGAAACTGATCATCGGGATAGTCTGTTATCCTCAGGATAAATGTTATCTGAACTGACTACTATGCAGGTAGCCCCGAGGAAGGACTGGACCCAAACTTGAAGTAGTAAGGAGGGATGGAGTCGCTAGGGGACTTATCCTAAATCTCAAATATACTTGACCCATTCAGTGCACAAAGGCTAATCCAAGAAGAAAGTATAGCAGACTCACATCCTCTTAAATGAAGCCAACATGAGGTAGCTTATCCACATTGTAAGGCCTACCAAACTAACAAGTTGCTCATCGGTGTTGGGTGGCCAAGTAAAGAAGGAAAGCATAGCACTTAAATCCTCCAAAGTAAGAAGATCATGAGACACTAGCAGGTATGTTAGCCGACCCAGAGCACTCGAGTGAGTATTATTGGGGCATTATCTCAACCCAAAGTAGAGACAAAATATATGTGTTTGTTTTATATGTTTGTGTGTTTGTATTTGTGTTATGTCGATGGAGGATAGGATGGCCTGTTCCTTACACCTAAAACACATCATGGATTCAAACAAGAATACTTTCAACATAGAAGAGATTGAATTTGAAATAGAATTTTCATTGAGGATTATTATTTTTAAACATAATTTATCATATTTTTTAAGTGTAGCCCATTGATTGGAAGCATTGGGTGCTCTCCCTTATGATTAATATGCTGATAAGATCTCCCTTGGTAGGCCTTCCCTATGGTGGAAGGGCCTTCCCAAGTGGTTTTAAACTTGCCTCCCATCTTATGATGAGCAACAATCTCTCCTTAGAACTAAAATAAGCTTTCCTACTTGAAAAGCTCTAGAAAGGACCAACTTATTGTGAGCTTGAATCATTTTAGCTTTATACAATTTGAGGTTTTGGCATGCTCACAGGCGTATCTCCTCTAAACCTTTGAGCTCTTCTCCGTAACTTGGCATTATGCTCTTTTGTGATCTTTCTCCATTATCCTTAGTGATGGGTGTTAGACTTGGTAGAATTTGGACCCATACACTAAGGAGAAAAGAGTAGAATAAGTTGGAGTTCTATATGTTGTATGGTATTCCCATAATGCTTCAACTAACTACTCATGCCATTGTCGCTTTTTATTGTCGAGTGCCTTCTTCATTATTTGGACGAGAGCTTTGTTGAAGGCTTCTACTAAGCAATTTTCCTTCGGGTAGTTGATGGTAGAATATCTCTAATCTATACTATGTCTCTGGGCAGAGTTGTTGATCTCAGTGCTCTTGAATGCAATACCATTATCATATATAATTCATCGAGGCACTTCAAACCTATATATGATATGGTTCATAAAAAATTGGAGCACATAGAAGTGACCTCTAAGCATAATCACCTTCACATTTAAAAAAGTAGTAGTAGCCTAAGATGAATCGATGACCATTGGAAGAAGAAGGATCAATCGACCCACTGCCCCAACACTCGAATGGCCATGAGGCCAATGTAGATGTAGAATATTGGGTGGTGTATGACCACATTATGTATTTGACATTGGTGGTATCACTATTTATCGATGCAATCCTTGATCATCGACTACCAGTAGTATCTTAGTCTCTTGATCTTGGCTTTCATCTTCGAACTTGATTGGTTGGCTCCACATAATCCTAAGTGTGCCTCGATCACGATCATACGGGCTTCGTGCTTGTCTAAACAATGTAACCACATATGATCAAAAGATCACGGGCACAATACCTCATCCACAAGAGCATAGGAAAGTGCTCTCTGCTTCATCTAATAGGCTTGGGACTTCTCTTGAGATAGTTTGCCTTTATTTAGGTAATCCATGAATGGTTGCTTCCAATCTAACTCCTCGTTCTTCTTAGCAATGGCAACCTCCTATTTAAGAGAGTGCTTTTTGATGAGTTCAATATCAATAAGGGATAAGACTTGTCTATTTTGGACCTTTATTGATATGAACTCATCCTTTGGACATGCCAACTCCTTAGCAAGCTTGGCTAAAACATATGCTATGATGTTCTCTCCTTGAGGAATCTTATAAATGGCAACCTCTATGATTTGGGCCAACAACTCCATGGTGTACTTGTGGTAGTGATGGAGCTTGGGAATTATAACCTTATAGGACCTAGTGATTTGGTTGACAACTAGCTAAGAATTTCTAAAGATGTTGATGTTCTGGTGGCTTAGAGTAATGGCTAACTCCATACTTATAATCAAAGGCTCATATTTGGCTTCATTGTTGATGCAAGGATTGGATAGATAATATGAGAATCTCATCACATCATGGTCCAGACTTAAGAGAACTATTACTACCCTACCTTTCTTGGAATAGTAGATTATTCTTCTCCTCTTTTAGAGAAGCCACACCATCAAAGTACATCTCCCAATGGTGAATTCTAGTATCCCCTAAGTTCATGATTTGTTCATCGTGGTGATCATCAATAAAGAGTCAAGAAGAAGTGGGTGTGCCACTAAGAAATTCATTAGCGCTTCTCCTTTCACTGCATGGAGGGGTATGAACATAATGACAAACTATGAGAGGATCATGGACCATCGTGCCAACCATCCAGATAGCTTCAGTTGTGTCATGAGATATTGTAGTGGATTAATCATAGTGATCAAGTTCACCTTATGAGAAAGCATGTAGTGCTGTAGCTTTGGGATGCAAAAATTAAAATTGGGCAATGCTTCTCAATGGATGGATAATTAGCCTTAGTGGGGATTAGACAATGGTTGAGGTAATAGAGTGCATTTTCCTTCCTTTCATCATTAGCTTGGGCCAACAAAGCACTAAGGGAGTCATCTAACATAGTAGTAAAGTATGAGCGCTTGCCAAGATAGGGCTGATAGAATCTGTCATCAAGTAATGCTTGATGTCTTCAAATGCTCACACTTATCATCCCACTTGAACTTGGCATCCTTTTGATAAATGAGAATGGCCTTCTTGAAAGGTTGGATATAAAGCATCTTAGATATGCCAATTGCCCTTGGAATGATCCGAGTTGAGTTAAACATTTAGGGGTGGCATTTGTAATATTTCCTTGATCTTCTAGATTAATTTTGATTCGGTGTAGATAACAAACCCAAGGAATATCCAAGCTACTCAATGCACATTTGGGGGGTTCATTTTGAGATTAAATTATCTTAACTATTCAAAACTACTCAAGTGAAATAGATGGTCTTCCTTTTCTCTACTTTTGACCATGAGATCACCGACTGAGCACTCGACCTGATGATGAATGAGTTTATTGAATATTCAAGTTATAGCCCATTGTTATGTAACACCAGCATTTTTAAAGCTGAAAGGCATGAATTTATAGCAATAGATTTTGATCAGGATTCTAAAAGCAGTGTTTCTTTCATCTTCAAGGGCCATCTTTATTTGGTTATATCCAGATGTGCCATCCATGAAAGAGAAGATTGTATGAGATGAGGAAATGTCCACCATTAGCTCTGGGATTGGTAGTTAAAATTTTCCTTTTAACATGCCTTATTTAAATCCCTAAAATTGATGCATATGTGAGTTTGGCCAATATTTTTATTAACTGGGATGATGCTAGCTAACCAAGTAGGGTATTTTTCTTCTCGAATGAAGACAACATTGATCAATTTCTTGACTTCAAAAATGACATGTTGTTCTATGTCTAATCGCATGCATCTAGAAGCTTGCTTGATAGGTTAGTTCTATTACTAATGGACCGCTATGTCAAGAGCCAATCTAGATATCTCTTCATAACTCCATGCAAAGTAGTCCTTAAACTCCAATAGCTTAACTATATCATTGGTTTCAATTTCATTCAACAAAGAAATGATGTCGTGGATCTTCTTGTTCCTTAGTTGATTTCTTGAGCTCATCGATGGTTGACTTGATCTCTTCAACTCGCGATGCATCTTTGACTTCAAAATCATCTGGATCATTTGAAGTTTCTAAACCTCCTCATATGAGTTAATGTGATTTAAAAAAGAACCTATCACATTCCAAATGATTGGTGATGACTAAGAATCATCATCATCGATGGACCCAGATCGAATCCTAGTCCCGATCTTGATTGAGAGCTTTTGCATTTGTTCTTCTATATTATTTGGGGTAGTCTGACCTGTGCTTTGACCACGTATGTGTTCTTTGCAAAATTATGAACACAAGGAAAATACCAATCAAAAGGTAATCCTATTAAATATTTATATGAATCATCCTCAAGTTTTACATCAACTTAGACTGAGGATGATGCTCGAAAGAACCTCTAAGTTCTCACAACTGTGGATGACTTAGGGGCTTTCATAACTTCCAAACCCTTAGCTTCTTGAGAGGAAAGTGGGGTTAGAGATAAGGTTCCCAACTGATGCCTAACTATTTCACATATAGACTTGGATACACTTATGCTTTGCTTTGGAGCCCAATCTTCATCTCTATCTAGCTCAAGTGTCACCTCCAAGGGAATCTACTACTGAGAAGAGATGGCTAGTGTGCTAACCATATAAGACTCATCCTATGAACTAGATTCTAAGTCTATATGGATAGGTGTGTACTAGCTAGAACATATCTATTGGGTGGCCAATAAGGAGGTTTTCCACCCTTGGGACGCCTCTCAACTAGCCTCTTCCTTTTGGTGGAGGCCATGTCATATATGTTTGAATGGAGCAAATTATGGAATATAATATCAACCACCTCTTCCTCCTCAAGTATATTTTCATTTTTATTTCTTTTTTTTTTTTTTTTTTTTATTTTTTTTTTTTATTTTTAAACTTTTGACCAAGTTTGAGAATAAACTTGTTGATTTTGAGGGAGGTAGTACATCATCATATATGACCTCATGAACTGTAAATGGTTTGAGATCTCCTTTGACATAGCAGATGATCTCAGCTCTCATGAAATTCATACAATACCATAGAGAGGATGGAACTATGTTGTTCTCATGTATCCATGGACTCCCAAACAAAGAATTGGAAGATGTATCTTTTCCATAATGGGAAACTCTTGACCCTTTACCATCTTAGCTTTAAAGTCTTCTAGACAAGACTACCTAGATAAGACACTTCTAATAATTAGGTAAACACTTAACTAAGCCTAAAGACTTATAAGGGTTAACCATAGGATTAGGTTATGCCCTGGGATTAGATATTCCACCTACCCTACAACCCAAATCCAATCCATGTTCACCTTCTTAAACCAAACCTCAAGTTCAATTCAAACATCAAATTCAAATCCAAATCCAAACCCAAATTCCAAAACCAAATGATTGAAGCCCATGATTAAATCCAAACTTGACCCTTCCTAAGCCATATGACCTATCCATGGACTTAGCCAAATCTTAATCCAAATCAATCAAAATCATTCATTTTCTCATAATCAATTTATATCTTCAATCATCTTCCTAAATATAAATCAAATCTACATTCAAATGATCAAAACTAAATAAAACAAAATCAAATTAAATCAAACCCTTTCCTAAGCCATATGACCTATCCCATGGACTTAGCTAAACCTTAATCCAAATTAAGTCAAACTCTATTGATTTCCTCACAAATCAATCATATTTTCAATCATCTTAATAAAATTAAATGAAATATACATTTAAATCATCAAAACTTAAAATCAAAATCAAACCCATAAAAAAGACCCAACTACATGGACTTAGCCAAATTCCTTCATTCCATAACCCAAATTCAATTGATTTTCTCATGAATCAATCATACCTTCAATCATATTCATAAATATTAATGAAATCTACAATCATCAAGCCAAACCAAAATCAACCCAAGTCAAACCCAACTTAACACTTTTGACTTGAAATGTTCAAATGAACCAAAACCCATTTGGACCAAGCAATTGAATTTATAAATTAATCCCAAATCAATCAACTAAACCCAATTGGTCCACTTGACCCAAAGTGACCTATTTGAGCCAAGTTCTAATCCTACCCAAATTGGATTGAAGCAAGACCATCAAAACCTCCCATCATAATTGTTGATCACCCTAAGTTGATCAATTAGAACAAATTAGGTCAATCCAAGTCAACTTGGTCATTTGACCAAGTCAACCCCTAACCCATATGAACCCAAACTAGCCAAATTGCAACCTATGCCAAATACCTTCAAACCAATGATTCATACCAAATCAAAATCAATATTTGAATATGACTTGACCTTCAATTGAGTCAAACTAAACCCAATTGGTCCTCTTGACCCAAGTTGACCAAAATTAAACTAAAATATCAAATTATGCCAAATCAAAATATAAACCAAATTGATTGCAACTAATGGCTCAAATTCATTCCAAATTGTTGAACTTGACCAAGGCCATGGTTGGACCCAATTGAATAATTGATTTAGCCCAAATTGACCTAAAGGTCAATTTGGCCTAAATCAAATCTAAATCCAAATTAATTAAAACCAAAGCCTACAATCATCTTCAATTGGTCAGCTAAACCCAAACCAACACCCAACCCAAGCCAATTTGGCCAATTTAGTCAAATTGGTCAACTTAACCCATTTGACCAAAATGAATTCAAATGAGCCAAAATAAAATCTTAGCCAAAGTAAACCAAACCAATTGAACCAAAACATCCCAAATGATCATATGAACTTGACCCAATCCTTGGTTTGACCCAATTTGACCAATTGGTCAACTTGACCCAACCTAATCCAATTTGACCTAAATGAGTCAAATTGATCCAAACCTAACCAAATCAACTCCAATTGACTTGAAATTTGGGCTAACCCACTTTTGGCTCATTTTAAGTCTATGCCAAATAAAATCTAATGCCATATGATCATTCGTCCCTTGGGTCAAGAGCATCACATGAGACAAATCACCCATGTAAGTGGTCATTTCCATTCCTTGGCCACTTGGTACTCTCCTAATGGTCCACCTTAGGCACCTAGGACACTAACCAACCTGATTGAAGGGGTGGTTGGGTCAGCCATGACCCATGGGAGGTGAAATCACCTCACCCTCCTCATCAAAGCATTTGAAACCCATAGGATACCCATGATTCTTCTTTGACAGCCACCTCCACAGCTTCAACCAACCAAGTTAAGCCAACTCACCTCCTCCCTGCCACCCATGACACCCTGAGATGGCCAACTACCACTAGAAGCCAAACCCGATCCCACCATCTGATCAAGAGGAAGGGGGTATACACCCCCTAGTTTCCACTCAAACACACACAAAAATCATTGCTCAAAGCCCTAGCTACCCAAGACAAGCTTTAGAGCCATTCTAAGCTCCCAAGTTCCTCGATCAAAAAATGCCATTCATGTTCATCAAATAGGACACTCCCATTTCTAACATAACTTCTCCATTTCTCCATTAAACTCAAATTAACTTTGTATCAGAAGTAGAAAGAATCATCTCCCAAGCATCTCGAGCACTAGAGGTGGGACTTCGATCAAAGCCAAGCTAAAAATTGTAGATTCATGGCCTTCTGAGTGAACATCAAGGAATTGATCCAATTGTTGGTCAACAAGGTTTCGTCTCCACTAGATGAAGCTTCCTCAATCATTCAAGCCACCAGTCTTGAGCTCTAGCAAGATATGCTTCCAAAATTGATCCTTAAGTAAAAGTGGGTTGGAGTGTTTTGAAAAAATCTTGCATCTCATGTGATCTTGACCGTTGTATCTCCTCATCAAATGAAGGTGTGGGATCCTTTTGGAGTTGACCTGAGCTCAAGTAAGCCCAGATCAATTGAGAAATGGAGAATGAACTCCATTCTCCCTCACTCATGTGATGTTAGACCACACCATTTATTCTGCATGATCAGAATGGACTGTTGTGATTAATTCCACTTGATTGATTTGATTTAATCTTGCTATGGGATTAATCATACCAATCTGGATGATGGACAAGAAAGCACACCGCCACGCCACATAGGCCGAGTGGATATGTTTTAAGTAGCCAATTGCACAATGCCATGTGGAAAGCAGGCCATCTCAGCGCACCACGTGGCACCGATAGGATTAGGCTTAATTAATCATTTTTAATGGCTAAATCTTCTAAAAATCAAAAAAATCATAGAGAAATCAAAAACATGCAAATAAATACTCATTTTAAAGGTATTTCAGAGGACAATTAATTAAAAATAATAATAATAAATTTTAAATAGTAATTAAGGTTTAATTATAAATTTATTAGCTTAATTACTCTAATTATTTTAGAAATTAATCCCAAATTTTGTGGGTTAATTTAATGGGATGACCTCTACCTCCCATGATTTGGTTGGGATTTATTGCTTACTTAATTAGAAAATTGACTAATTAAACCTTAACTACTCTTTAAGTTAATTAATGATTAATTAATCCCATGAATAGTAACAAATTGGTTAATTAAGTTTATTAATCATTGTTCAACAAAAGTGAACTAAGGAATAGGGTTGGTCCCTAAATTCATTTCACCCTTTTTAAAATGAAATTAATTAAGATTTAACTAATTAATTAAATTATTAATCAAATTAAAGTCATAATCACATTAGACTTTAATTAATTAAATCATGGGGTAGATCTTTTGGTGTTTAATAAGCTGAAGGAGTTTAATAAATTTATTGTTTGTCCACATGTGTGGGAAAACTATAAGAGTAATTAATTAAGTCCCTTAATCTAATTAACTATTAATCATGAGCCAATTGCATTAGGCCCCTTTTATTTCCTGGGATCATTGCAAATTTATTTTCCATGCATATCTTGTTGGCCATAATTATTTACATAATTACTTTAAGGTGACATAAGTAAGGGTAATTAATTCATCTAATTAAGGTTTCAACCTAATTAACCCATAAAATCAACTTAACTACATTTCCTTAAATTAAATCAAATCAAAAATGTGGGAATGGGTTTAAAACAACAAGTGATGATTTCTCTTCTCCTCTTTAAATCAAATCAAATCCAATACTTAATTAATAAAAAGCTTTGGTTTATTGTAAATAATATTATTTGATTTAATTGTCCTTAAGAACTAGTTTGGTTGAATAAATCACATGCTTATATTTGATTTCTCTTTCAAATCATGTTAAATTTGGTATGTCATTTGAATTCATGCATCCATGTTTTCAAAATCAAGTAAAATAAATTGGATTTTCTTTATGTAAGCTTGCATGTGTTGATTTAATTTAATATATGAATGGATATTATCACTATTAAATCCAAATGTATTTTACAAAAGCTTATAAATGAATAATATGTGTTATGATGCTAGTTATAAATATATAAGAAATGCATGTGCTTATAGCTTAAGTGTATGAATGTTGAGTTCTATTCCTCTATTCATGTGTTGATTTATATAAGATTGAATGGTAATGGGTATATATAGTCTGACATCTGAACATCTTAGCTAACCCCAAAGGAGGTCATTTGATTACCTCACTTCTTAGTTTAACATACACCCATTTGATTTTATTCTTATGTATTTCAACATTAGAATTTGATAGAGCTTTAATTCATATATAAATAATCAAAAAAAATATATATACAATCTTTGCATTTTTCTTTCCCTCATTTATGTATACAAGCATGTGTGTCCAAGAACAACAAGTATATAGTCTGGACATCCTGGAATACAAGCTTTAATTAGCCCCAAAGAGGTCATTTGATTACCTCACTTCCCTGGTTTAACAATGACACATACTTTCCTATGTCTTTGCACATGTGTATGTATATGTGATTAGTGAATGAAAATCCCATTTTACATTAAAATTCCATTCATTTATAATTGACTAAGTGGTTGAATTAATTAGCCATATGATTTGGAGCTTACTTCCTATGTTCATGTATACAAATTTACATATGTTTGAATGCAAATGGGTATATACCTAGACATCCGGGAATACGAGGCTTTAGCTAGCTCAAAGGAGGTCATTTGATAACCTCAGTTCCCTAGTTTAATAACAACACATGCCTATTTAATTTCATTCCTATGTTTTTTTTATATAAGAATTTGGATAAAGTTTTAAATTAATATGTTAAAGTAATTCAATCAAATAAAATATAAATTCAAAACATACACATACATTCATCATTTATGTGTGCAAAAATATGTTGCATGTATAGATACACTTAGATTAAATCATATGCATGCTACATGTGATGGAAAGGAATGATTTAATATATTTTATGTGGTAGTAATTTAATTAAACTAATCCTAAGATGCTTTTCATTTTAAATAGGATTATTTAAAGTGAACCTAAACTTAGGATTAATTAAATCATTTAATAAGCTATTCACTGAAGAGAACTAAATCAAATTAATATACTTTAGGAAGTGACTTAAGGTAGGGAAGAAAGAGGGAAATCCTCTTTTCCTCTCTTTATACACTTAGTTGTTAACTGTAATCAAACGGAACAAAATAAAAAACACAAATTAAAATTCTCAAATCAATTAAACTACGTCAAGTGAAATCAGCATTTCATGTTAAATTGAATCCTTCAACACTTAGAAAATACAACACTAATGCCTAACAAGACTTACCACACAAGCCTTAGTACACACATTAGAAATAAGTCACCACTTTTAGCTTTAAGTTAGGATGGTGTTTGATGTGATGTATGTTTTATTTTATGATGTATTATTTTAGATTGGATATTAGAGTGTATGCTTCGTAGAATGGATTATAGGCTAATATTAGCCTAATAATGTTTTTTGTAAGGGATTATGCTTAAGGGATGCTCAAAAATAAATATAAATGCTCTTTTGGGTTAAATTCTAAAGCATAGTCCAAGTTAGATAGGTGGGCTTAGTTACCCATGTGTAGAGTGCTAAGTCCAAATTATAAATATAACTGCTTGGGATTATATGTATATTTAGCTAACCTTTATTTTGTAAGTGTAGTTAGATTTACTTTTTCCACATAAATGTAATTTTTGCAATAGAAATTAGGATTAGTGCTATGGGGGATTAGAATGAGCAGTGGCTAGAAGGCTTTATCCTAGGGTGCCCTTTGATGCCTTTGAAGCAAGCACCATCCAAATCAAAGAGGGAACCAAATCAGAAATGAAGATATGAAGAAAGAAGACCCCATAGCATTTAATATAATTATAATTATTCTTTCATATTCCAAGTTGTATAAGGGTAGAGCTCGGCTACCCATCTTTTCTCTCTTCAGGTTGTATGGTAATACCTGACCGCATCGGCCTTTTATTCTTTTACAATAGTTTATATATTTCTTTGATGTTATGTTTAAATTGTGCATTAGTACGACATGCTTCTCATTGTTTCTTAAATGATTGATGCTTTAAGGTGTGGCTTGGATATGCTTAAGCTCTTAGGATAAAAATAACTTATATACCCAACCAATCACTCAAAACTAAATTTTAAACAACTCATATCTGAATATGATTATATGTTTCACATCATGCATGAATATTCTTTCTCTCTAACATGAAGGATCTCCATCCTTACGATAAAGGAATGCGACCTCTAAGGGCATCCCTTGTGGTGGAGAACACCTTCTTCTAAGATTTGACCCATAACTTATTTCATCATGCATTTTAAGAATCCAAAGCCTCTATCAAAATATTGTGCCTAAAATGAAATAAAATTTGAAAAGATTTTTCATCTATATTAATTTATATGCTCATGCCCCTCATGCTCTAGTCTCTTAGGGAGTGTGTTTAGGACTTTAGTCTCTTTCTAATTAAAAACTACCATAGCTATCTTGCAATTCATAAGACCAAACTACATAGTTTTAAAATCATAGGAAGAGTTAGATGGTGGCCACTCCAAGTGGTTATAAGTCCAGAAGTCAGTCAATTTATAAAATAAACTAAACTAAAATAAATAAAAAATAAATTAAATAAACTAAATATACCTAAACCTATTAGTTTACATAATTTATAAAATAAAAATAAATAAAAGAATTATAAAATAAATAAAAAATAAAATAAATGCACTAAATAAACCTAAAACTACTAGTTTATTAATTTAAAAAAATAAAAAAATAAAAAAATAAAAAAATAAAACAAAAAAAACCCTAGCCATAAACCTTCAACCTTAAAATTAACCCTAAACCCTAAACACTAAACCTTAAACCCTAAACCCTAAAACCCTAAACCCTAAACCCAAAACCCTACCTTAAACACTAAAACCCTAAACCCAAAACCCTAAACCCTAAATCCTATAAGCCTAAACCCAAAACCCAAAATCCCAAACTCTAAACCCAAAATCCTAAACCTTAAAAACCAGCAAACATAAACCCAAACTAAATAAAACCTAAAAATAAAATTAAAACATAAACCTAAACTTAAATAAATAAAAAATAAAAATAAAATAAAACATAAACTAAAACCTAAACCTAAACCTAAACTTAAACCTAAACCTAAAATAAAAAATAAAAACTTAAAAAATAAAAACCTAAAAAAATAAAACTAAACATAAAATAAAAAAAATAAACCTAAAATAAAATTAAATAAACTAAATAAAACCTAAACCTAAAAAAAACCTTAAAATAAACCAAAAAAATAAATAAAAAAATAAAACCTAGTTTAAAGAAAACCTAAACCTAAAATAAACAAAATAAAATAAACCTAAACCAAACTAAAATAAACTAAAGTAAAATAAATAAAACTAAACCTAAACTTAAAATAAACTAAACTTAAACCTAAACTAAATAAAATAAAATAAACTAAAATAATCCCAAACCAAACTTAAAACCTAAAAAATAATCCTAAAATAAAAAACCTAAAAGATAAAATAAAACTTAAACTAAAACCTAAAATAAAAAAATAAAATAAACCTAAAATAAAATAAAATAAAACTAAACTAATAAACCTAAAATAAAGATAAAAAATAAAAATAAAATAAAATAAAAAATAAATAAACTAAATAAATAAACTAGTAAATAAAAAATAAAATAAAATAAACTAAATAAACTAAAACCTATTATTTCTAATTTAAAAAAAAACCCTAACTCCTAAACCCTAATCCTAAACCTAAACCCTAACTCTAAACCCTAAATTAAACCTAAACCTAACCCTAAACCTAAACCCTAAACTAAAACCTAAACCCTAAACCCTAAATCTAACCTAAAATCAAATAAAAACTAAATCCTAAAACCTAACTAAATTAAACCTAAACCTAAAATAAATAAACTAACCCAAACCCTAAAATAAACTAAATATAAACTAAACTAAACCTAAAAACTCCCTTAAATAAATAAAAAATAAATAAATAAAAACCTAAAATAAAATAAAAAACTCTAAATCTAAAATAAAACTAATAAAATAAATAATAAAATAAATTAAAATAAAAATTAAATAAATAAAATAAAATAAAATATAAAATAAAATAAACCTAAATATAAAGAAAATAAAAAAAAAAAAATAAAACCTAAAAAAAATAAACCTAAATATAAAAAAATAAAAAATCTAAACTCTAAATTAAAAAAACAAATCCTAAACCTAAAATAGAAATAAAATAAATAAAATAAAATAAACCTAAACCTAAACTAAAATAAACTAAACTAAAATAAAAAAAACTTAATATTAAACCTAAAATAAACTAAACCTAAACCTAAACCTAAACTAAATAAAATAAAATAAACCTAAACATAAACTAAAAAAATTAAACCTAGAAATAAACTTAGAATATTAACCTAAAACCTAAACCTAAAATCCTTAAACCCTAAACCTAAACCCTAAACCCTAAACCCTAAACCTAGACCTAAAGTAACTAAATAAATTAAAAAATAAACCTAAACCCTAAAACCTAAAAGTTCTAAACCTAAACCTAAACCTTACGATTGGGAAAAACCTTGATGGTAAGAACATCACCATCAACCAGGCTCAGTCTAGATCTAATGGTGGAGGCAAAGGTAGAGGTGATAGTTATCATAGTGGTGATGGGGGATCTGGAGGTGTTGGTGGATATGGAGGTGGTGGTCCTAGTAGTGGTGGCTATGGAGGCGGGAGGAGCGATGAAGTTACAACGGTGGTGGTGGCAGTGAGAGAGAGATCAGGGATATGATGGTGGATCCCGCTACTCGAGAGGCCGGGTGGTTCTGATGGGAACTGGAGAAATTGAAGAATGGTCGATCTGATCTGCTGGTAATGTAAACGTGTCTTTATAGTAGAAATGATTCTAGTTATCTAGGGTTTTTGATTTGCTCCATGCGTGCCCATTTTTTATCAAAGTTATCTCTTGTGTCTTAGAAAACTTGGTGTGTTACTTGGTTGATGATATCAAAAAGAAGAAATGTTGAATCTGAATTTATTCTCGATAAAAAAATCAAAATCCATAAATCATAAACTAAAATATGAACCCTAAACCTAAAACCTAAACCCTAAACCCTAAACTCTAAACCCTAAAACCTACAACCTTAAAACCTAAACCCTAAACCCTAAACCATAAATCCCAAACCCTAAACCATATACCCAAAACCCAAAACCCAAAACCAAAAACCCTAAAACTTTAAAACCTAAACCTAAACTATATAAAACCTAAAAATAAAATAAATAAAAAACCTAAACCTAAAAATTAAAAAAAATAAAATAAAATAAAAACTTAAACTAAAACCTAAACCTAAACCTAAACATAAAAATAAAATAAAATAATAAAAATAAATAAAAATAAAATAAATAAAAACTTAACTAAACTAAAAAAATAAAATAAACCTAAAAATAAAAAACATAAATATAATAAAAACTAAATGTAAAATAAAAAAATAAACCTAAATAAAATAGAATAAAAACTAAATAAGAACCTAAACTTACAAAATAAACCCAAAAATAAAACATAAAAATAAATAAAAAATAAAACCTAAACCTAAAATAAACAAAATAAAATAAATCTAAACCTAAACTAAAATAAACTAAACTAAAATAAATAAAACATAAAACTAAACCTAAACCCTAAACTAAATAAAATAAAATAAAGTGAAAATAAACCTAAACCTAACTAAAAATAAAAGCTAAAAATAATCCTAAACCTAAAAAACTAAAATAAAAACCTAAACCTAAACCTAAAAATAAAAAATAAAACCTAAACTTAAAAAATAAAATAAATATAAAACTAAACTAAAAAATAAACATAAATCTAAACCTAAACCTATAAAATAAACTAAAATGAAAACCTAAACTAAAATAAATAAACCTAAAATAAATAAACTAAACTAAATAAAAATAAAAAAATAAACCTAAATAAAAATAAAATATAAAATAAACTAAAATAAATAAAAAATAAACTAATTAAACCTAAACATGCCAGTTTACTTAATTTTTTTTAAAAAAACCCTAAACCCTAAAACCTTAAACTCTAAACCCTAAGCCCTACATGCTTAACACTAAACAACCATAAACCCTAAACCCTATGCCTTAAACACTAAACCCCTAAACCCTAAAAAAAAATTCTAAACCCTAAACTAACCCTAAAGCATAAACCCTAACCTCCCTAGAACCTTAATCCTTAAACCTTAAACCCTAAACCATAAACCTCACCTAAACCTAAACTAAAATTAATAAACTAAACTCTAATCATAAACCCTAATCCTAAGCCTAAACCTTAAACCCTAAACTCCTAAACCCTAAAACCCTAAACCCAAAATCCTAAACACTAAACCCTAAATCCTAAACCCTAAACCCTAAACCCTAAACTAACCTTAAACCCTAAAACAAAACACTAAATCCTAAACCCTAAACCCTAAACCCTAAAAGCATAAAACCAAAAACTTTAAACCCTAAACCCTAAACACTAAACCTCAAAACCTAAATTGAAACCTAAAGTAACTAAATGAATTAAAAAATAAACCTAAACCCTAAAACTTAATAAACCTAAACCTAAAAGTAAACCTTAAGAAGGAGCAGAACCTTGACAGGAACTTCGCCATCAACCAGGTTCAATCATGATCGGTGGAGGCGAAGGGAGTGGTTATCAGTTATGGTAGGCTCTGAGGTGTGGGTGGATATGGAGGTGGAGTGAGTAGTGGTGGTTTTGGAAGAGGAGGAGACTGGTTACTATATGGTGGTGGTGGAGAGATCAAGGATATGATGTTGGATCATACTACTCGAGAGGCGGGGTGGTTCTGATGGGAACTGGAGAATCTGAAGAATGGTTAATCCGATCTACTGCTTATGGAACTGTGTGTTTATAATAGAGATAGTTCTAGTTATCTAAGGTTTCTTATTTACTGTATGCATGCTCATTTTTTATCTATGTCATCGCTTATGTCTTTAAGAACTTGGTGTGTGGTGTTTATTTTTGAGATGTCGGATACCACACAGATGTTAAGGGTACTTATTGAAATGATCGGGTACGATATTAAGAAAAGATACACTATCTCAAAAATAGAAATCATGACCCTATAATGAACCTAATCACCTAATAAGGACTCATAAGACCTGATGGGTCTTCGAATGTACCAAAGATCTTTCCCCTACTTTACATGGAAAAGCCAAGTAGGGTTTATATTAAGTCAAGATTTGTTAAGTTCCTTATGGAGGCAAGCCTCTGTAGTTAATTACATACTAAAGGATGTGAATCCATTAAGAATACTCTTGACTAAAGTAGCAATTAAAGTCTCCAAAGATTTCAAGGCTAGACTATCAAAGGATTAGTTGTATTTGAAAATCAATTGGGAAAAATCAAGGAGAAGACTTATTATCACAGCCAAAGTAAATGAGTAGGGAATGCTCTTGATACTAGGAAATCTAGTGAGCATTTCAAGCTATCCTATAATTGGGCTTTATAATTTTGAAATTGAAGAGAAGATCAATTTTGTTAAATTTGACATTTCATTATAAAGCTAAGAATTGTAATCTAATAATACAAGATTGTGGAGATGCCTAAGAGGTGAGGATTTACACTTGTAGCCTAAAAGAAACATCCACCTCAGATCCTAAATCTAGGGAGCTTTAGCATAAGCCAAAGTGTGACCTAAATCTAAGTGAAAATGGGCATATGGTTTAACTCCATAAGAGAGGACAAACTACCCAACTGCTGGACTTTCAATCGACTGGAGTCGCAACCAGCTAACACCTCCTATGCTTTAAATCCATGAAGTTTGATCATATGATTTATAATATTAGTTAGGCTATTATTTAATTAAAAAGATATTGAAGTCCTTAAACCCACTCCTAAAGAGACTAGAGCATGAGTGTATGAGCATATGACTTAGTCTAGTGTAAAATCTTTTCAAATTTTATTTATTTTGACAATTCATTTTGACAAAGGCTTTGTGTTTTTGATGCCTACATGCATGCTGAAATAAGGTTGCTGGCTAAATCAACAAAAAAGGGATGTTTTCCAACACAAGGGATGCCCTCACAACTCGAGCATTCCCATGTAAGGATGGAAATCCCTTATTTTTAAGAACAAAATAATTTGATATGCATGTTGTCATTCAACATTCCCTAAGGGTTGCTAAATATTTTAATTATTTGATTTATGTCCTAGGCTTTATGTGAGGTTATGAATTGTTTAAAACTTTAATTATGAGTTCTAGTTGGGTAGAAAGGTTAATTTTTTTCTAAGAGCCTAATCGCATTCCAGGCCACACATTCAAACATCAAACATTTAAAGAAACTAAGAAAAGCATGTCATCCTAATTGCACTTTAAACACAACATCAAAAAAATTTTATAACTAACACAAAAGAATAACAAGTTATTACAGTCGGGTGCCACCGTACAACACAAAAAGAAAAATGGGTTGTCGAGCTCTACCCTTATACAACCAAGTACATAAAAGAATAATTTGCAATTTACAAATGATAAATGATATGAGAGACTTCATGTCATCATGTATCTTCCTCCTTCTTTGATTTGATTTGCTCCACTTCAAAGGCATCACATGGCCTCCCAAGACAAAGCCTTCTAGCCAATGCTCATCCTTATCCCCCCATAGCACTAATCCTAATTCCTAAAGAAAAATTAGATTAAAATAGAAAAAGTAAATCTAACTACACCTGCAAGATAAGTGTTAGCTAAACATACATACAACCCAGACAGTTATATTTATAATTAGGACTTATCACCCTACACATCGATAACCAAGCCCACCTGTCCTAACTTGGATTATGCTTAGGGCTTAAGCAACCTACAAAGAGAGCATTTATATTTATTTTTAAGCATCCCCTTAAACATAATTCCTAGTAGAAAATATGATTAGGCTAATCACGGCCTACCATCCGTAAAAAACAAACACCCTAACTATCCAAAAAAATACATCATAAAAAAAACATACATCACACCATGCATCCTAACATAAGATAGAAGTGGTGACTTATTCTAATGTATGTATTAAGGCTTGTGTGGTATGCCCTAACTAGGCTTTAGAGTTAAGATTTTCTAAGTGCAGAAAGATTCAATAATTGATTTGCAAGTTTTAATTTGTGTTTTCTTTTGTTTCATATGACCTACACTTAGCAACTAAGTGTTGTAAAGAGAAGAAAAGAGGTTGCCCTCTTTCATCCCTACCTTAAACCACTTTTTAAAGCATGTTAATTTGATTTAGTTCTCTTTAGTGAATGGCTTATTACACATTTTACATTAATCCTAAGTTTAGGTTCTCTTTAAATAATTATATTCAATGTGAAAAGCTCTCTTAAGATTAATCTAATTGAAATACTATCACATGGCACATGTTAAATCATTCCTTTCCATCACATGTAACATGCATATGATTAAGTCCTAAGTATACCTACACATACAATATATTTTAGCACACTTGAATGATGGATGTGAGTATGTACATTTGAAGCTTTATATTTCCCCTCTGATTCATTTATTTTATCATATTAATTTAAGGCTCTATCTAAATTCTTTTACAAAAATACATAATGATGAAATTAAATAGGTACATGTCATTGTTAACGGAAGTGAGGTAATAAAATGACTTTAGGCTAAAGCCTCATGTTCCTTGATGTCCACTATATACCATTACATTCAAACCATATGTAAATTTATATGCATGAACATAAGAAAGAGAGCTCCAAATCACATGATTAATTAATTCAATCACTTGAACAATTGCAAATGCATGTATTTTTAATAAAAAAGAAGGATTACCATTCTCTAATTAAATATGCACATGTATGTATAAAAGACATAAGCAAGTACATGCCTTTGTTAAACCAGGAAAGTGAGGAAATCAAATGACCTACTTATGGCTAGCTAAAGCCTCGTATTCCTAGGATGTCTAGACTATATACCACTTTTCATAGATACATACACATGTATTTATAATTTGGAGAATGAAAATCATGAAAAAAATGATATTTAATTTGATTGAATTATTTATGTATATGAATTAAAGCCTCACCCAAATTCTAATATTGAAATACATAAGAATGAAATCAAATGGAGTATGTGCCATCATTAAACTAAGAAGTGAGGTAATCAAATGACCACCTTGGGGATAACTAAAGCCTTATTAGGATGTCTAGACTATATACTCATTAACATTCTCACTTAGATAAATCAATACATGAATAAAAGGAAAGGAGCTAAACTTCACACATTTAAGCTATAATCACATACATATCTTATGTATTTATAACTAGCATTCATAGCATATGTAACCACTCATTTATAAGCATTGGAAAATATGTTTGGATTTAATAATGATAATTCCCACACTTATTATAAATTAAATCAACACATGCAAGCTTGACATAAAGTAAAACCATTTGATTTAATTAATTTTGAAAAGATGAATGTATGATTTCAAATGACATACAACATTTAACATGATTAGAAATGAATGAATAGGCATAAACATTTGATTTCATTCAATTAAATTAATTTTTAAGGATAATCAAATCAAATAAAAGTATTCAAAGAAAACCAAGACTTTTTAATTATCATTTTCACTTTTATATTTAATTTAGTTTGAAGAAATAAGATAAGGTTTGCTGATCCTAACCTATTCCCATGTTTGTGAATTAATTTGGTTTAATGAAAAATAATTAAGTTGATTTTATGTGTTACTTAGGTTATACTATTCATTAAATCCATTAATTGACCCTTACCTATGTTGCCTTAATTTAATTAACCAAGTAATTATAAGCCAACATGATATGTTCATACATTGGAAGTTAAATCAACAATGAACCTAAGAAATGAAAGAGGCCTAATGCAATTGGCTCACACTTAGTGATTAATAAAGTTAAAAAACATAATTAAGTACTTTCATAGTTTTCCCACACATGTGGGTTAACCATAATTTCATTAAATGTCTTTAAGATATTGAACACCTAAATATCGACCCATGAATTGATTAATTAAGATTCCATGTGATTATAGTTTCTAATTGATTAATTAACCAATTAAATTAATGAATTAAACCATCAATTAATTCCAAATTAATTAATTTCCATTCAAGTGAAATGGACTTAGGGAAAAGATTGGGAAAGAGGTCTGAATCTCATTTCCTCATGCCCATTTACTATTTCACAATGATTAGCAAGCTTAATTAATGATTTTCTTACTATTTAGAATATTAATTAATTTCCTGATTTATTAGGAAAGTAGTTAAGGCTAAGACAACCAATTTCTCTAATTAACCAAGTAATAAATTATGAGAAAATTATGGGAGGCGGAGGTCATCCCATTAATCAACCTCAAAAAGTTTGGGATAAATTGCTTAGGTAATTAGAGAGTAATTAAGCTAATTAAATTTTCAATTAAACCCAAATTAAGCCTTAATTATTATTCAAAATTAATTGGGATCAATTTTAATTGAATCTCCTCTAAAATACCTTCAAAATAAATATTTACTTGCTTTTTATTGATTTTTTGATGATTTGTTATAATTTTCCAAAGTTTCAGCTGATTTAAATGATTTTCCATGATTTTTATAAAGTGCATTAAATTATTTTAGCTATTTAGACTTTAGAATGAAATATCTCCCAATTTAGAAATCCTTTTGACTTGAAATTTTTATGGTAGGTAGATATTAAGCTCATTCTTAATTTATGAATATTTCAAATCAATTTGATGTCTCTTTTAATTTAATTAATGAAATTTGATTTTAACTAAAACTTAAATTAAGCTCAAAATATTCAGTGAAATTTAGTGCTTTTGGATTCATTGGATTCCCCTAAGAATGAAAAATCCAACGAGCCTTTATTTGCCATTTTTAGTTAAATATTTTATTTTCTAGAAATTTTTAAAGTATGAGGTGTTTTTAATTATTTTTAAAAGAAGAAAATCCCTAATTTCTTACTTAACCCAGTTAACACCTGCGCGGCACCACGTGGCACTGCATAACTGGCTGGCGTGGTGTCGCATTAGCAGATGAACGGGAAAGTAGACAAGGATGCATGGATCAGATCCGACTGTTCGATTGATGATCGGACAATCCAGATTGATACGCGTGATCCATGTGATCAGAGCCGTGTGATCCGTCGATCAAAGCCACATGATATACATGATCTGAGCCATCAACCTCTATGAATGGGAGATCGGATGGTTGGAGGGTGATTCGATAGAAGAGGCAGATAGAACACTATTCTGGGCATGATTTTTGTGATTCTTGTGAAAAAATTGAACAAAAAACTTCATTTTAGGCTTAATTTTCTAGCGATCTTCATGAAAAGTCACTCCAAATGCATGGGGATGATGACAAAAAAATGTAAGGGCAATCTAAAAGAAATTCCTAAAATTGAGCAAAATTATCATAAATAAAAGAACCTAAGGCTTTCTACGGTTCTTGAAAATTACCTCACCGGGGATGATTTCTAGTGGCAGTGATGATCCAAGCATGCTCCTGAGTGCAAGAAGAAGCTTTGGAATGGGTTTGGGCTTTTGTTTCACTTCAAAATAATGTATCCACCAATGGTCATTCCTCACAAGAATAATTCTTGATTTTGATATTTTTTCTCAAAAATAGAGAGGGAATGGTTCGGTTGGTTTGGGAGCTCTAGGAGAGTAAAATGAGTGTGTGTGGGAAGAGTTTTGTCTCACTACTTTCTCCTTGCAATGGCCAAAAATCACTTCATTCATGGTGATTTTTGGCTCCAAGTCAGTGTCCTTGGCTTGGGGTGGTTGAGATTCTCCTTAGGTAGCTTAATTTGGTTGGCCAAGGCATGGGAGGTGGCTACTATGAAGGACAAGTGGGTGTCCTAGGAAAAGGAAGTGGAGGTCCTTCATGCCATGTGTTCCAATGGGGGAGGGGAGGTGATTTCACTTCCCCATAAGTCATGGCTGGCCCAACCACCTCTTGGGTCAAGTTGGACAGTGCTGGAGCGGTGGACCAATGGATGAGTGTCAAGTGGCCAAGGAAGAGAAATGACCATTTACATGGGTGTTTTATCTTATGAAATACCCATAGCCCAAGAAGAGTGGTCATTTGGCATTGAATTTGATTTGGGCAGAAATGAGTCAAAAGTGAGTTTGACCAAATTTCATGTCATTTGGAGTTTAATTGGTTAGGCTTGGCTCAATTTGACCCATTTGGGTCAAATTAGGTGAAAACATGTTAGGTTGACCAATTGGTCAAATTGGGTCAAACCAAGGTTAGGTCAAGTTCGTATGACTATTTGGAGAGGATTGTATGATTTGATTTAATTTGGTTTTATTCTAATTTGACCCTTTATGTCAATTTTCAACTTGGGTCAAGAGTCCAAGTTTGGCTCAATTGAAGGTCAAGTCATGTTTAAATCTTGATTTTTTGTTGATTTGAATCATTGGTTTCAATGGATTTGGCTTAGATTGCAATTTGGCTAGTTTGGGTTCATATATGCTAAAGGGTTGACTTGGTCAATAGGCTAGGTTGACTTGGTTTGACCTAATTTATATCAATTGATCATTCTTGGGTGATCAACAATCATGGCATGAAGTTTGGATTGGTATAATTCACATTGATTTGAATTGAATTGGATTTTGGTTCATGTATGCCAAATTAGCCACTTTGGGTCAAGTGAACCAATTGGATTTAGTTGGCTTGATTTTGGTTTAAGTTTTATTTAGTTGAGTTTATATATAGATTTAAGATTAAAATATAAATTCAATTACAATTGGTTTTGATTCAAATGAGTTTCGGTTCATTTGAATATTTCAAGTCAAATGGTCTAGGTTGGGTTTGACTTGGGTTAATTTTGGTTTGACTAGATAATTATAGGTCTCATTTATATTTGGATAGATGATTGAAGGAATGATTGATTCAAGGAAAAATCCATTGATTTTGGCTTGATTTAGATGGGTTTTCCCAAGTTCAAGGAAATGGCTTAAATAGTTTAAATTGGGTTTTGATTTGATTTTGGATTTGGTTTTGCTATTTGAATTTATATTTCATTTATATTTGAGAAGATAATTGAAGGTATAATTAATTTTTAAGAAAATCAATTGAGTTTGGATTGAATTGGATGAAAATTTTGCTAAGTTCATGAAGGTTGATTAAAGGGCGGGAAGGATTTCAAGTTTGATCTTGAGTTTCAATCATTTGGAATTGAGTTTCAATTTGGATTTGGATTTGAAATTAAGTTTGAGGTTTGGTTGGAAATTTGAATTTGAATTGAATTTAAAAAAGTGTACATGGATTTTAGGCTCTAGGGCGTGATTTTCCTAAGTCTCATGGCCTAATCATGATTAACCCTTTTAAGTTTCTATTAGGTTAAGTGTTCACCTAATCTCTAGAAGTGTCTTATGACTAAGGAAACCTTAGTGTCTAAAAGGTTCCTAGTTCTAAAAAAAGGAGGTCAAGAACTCACTCCAAAAGTTTGGTTAGCAAAAGGACCCCAATAAGTGTGTAACTAACAAGGCACACGCATATTGGCGAGAGATGATCAACAACGTCCAAAAGACTATAAACAATAATGAAAATGATCTATACAAAAACTCAAAAGGTACATAAAATCAATTTTCATGCAAAGTAGCTTTCTTTATGCCAAGGGCATAAGAGAGCTAGAAGGAATCCACTGGGGACTAAGTATGTGAACCTTCCACTAAGGAAGTAGGTTCAAGCTATCTAGGGATATGGATTTGAGTTTGATTATGAATATGATTTGTTTGGGTACATATTCACTAGGGATAAGAATCTATAATTTACTAAGGATTGGGAATGTGAACCTTCCACTAGGGAAGCAGGTTCGGGCTATCCGTTAGGGATAAGAGTTTGATGGTATTTCTTGTGGGTCCACTCGGGAGATTAATTTGATTTGCGCCATGCTGGGCAGAAGTTTGGTTTGTTTGATATATAATTTGACTCCACTAGGAAGGTTGGTTTCGAATTTAGTTTGTTATGGACCCTATTGGTGTGCGATGGAACCACTGACAAGGGGCTATGCTCGCTTTGACCTATCCCAGATTTACAAATCCAAAGGGATAGTCTACCAACAACAAGGTAGGACTATCTGACCTAAGGGGTTGCCTTTTGGTGTACAATGATTGTACTTAGAAAGAAAGCATAGTAGAATTATATCTTCCAAAGAAGGGATCAACCGCTAGGGTGATCTACCGATCAATAAATCAACTCGACCTAGGGCGCTATGAGTGAATGTCGGGACTTAAGTCAACTCAAAAGTAGTTAAGATTAATTTTCATTTATTTTAATTTGATTCAATTTATTTTCATTCATTTTAATTTTATTTGATGGATCCCGCCGTAATGGACCACACCGAGAAGGGCTTTGGCTGGCTATCTCGATTTATAGATCCAAAGGAGTAGTCTACCAAGGGTAGGACTATCCAACTTAAGGGTGTCTTCGTGCAACGCTATGCTAGAGAAAGTGTAGAATTACATCTCCAAAGCAAGGAACAATTGGGGGTGACCCATTGGATGCAATAAATCAAACCCGACTAGGGCTGCCTCGGTGCAACGGTTGTGTGGAAAGAATGTAGAACTTACATCTTCTAAAGCAAGGATGACGCCGTAACTGTAGTGGTAAAATAGATTGAACCTGACCTAAGGGAGACTATTGAGAGAATGTCATGGGGTACTTATCTCAACTCAAGAGTAGTCAGGTGATTCCTATAGGGAGTTTTGCTGACACTACCATAATATGATGCCTTCTTTGGAAAGGTGATGGTGGGGGAATTAATTCATAATCCATAAGCAAATATATATATATATATATATATATTGTTTGTTTCTTATTGTGGACTTATTGGTGTGCGAGGGACCACCCTAAGAAAGGGCTATGTCAGCCTAGACTTATCTCAAATTTATTAGACCAAGGGAGAATCTATGCATCTGCATAACAGAATGATCCAACCACTGGGGTGGTTACTGGGAAAGGGGGCTGTCCAATCTAGTAGTAACCCAGGCAGTGTCTAAATGGGGTTGCAAAGGAAGTGATCCAAATAGAGTGCCTACAGGGGAGGTGCCACTAGGGGCATTATCTTGGACATTGTAAATAAGAAAGCCTATAGGTGTACAGTGGCCAACTCAAAGAGAAAGCATAGTAGATTTACATCTACCATGAGTGGTGAATCCATCAGGTGGGTCACTATCAGCATAGTGAACACCAACCAACCTACGGTGCCCATCAGTTTGCGATAATCAACCTAAGAATAAGGCGTGTAGACTTATATGTCCCTAAAGTGGAACTAATAGTCAGGATAGTCTATCATGTTCGACAGTGTAATCCAGGGTTGTCGTGGTGTGCAATTTGGCAAAGAGCAAGGCACTTACATCAAGTGAGGAACAATCATTGGGGTGACTTATTGTTGGCACAAGAGTTGAAGTAGGGAGTCATAAATAAGGACTGGACCAAGACTTGAAGTAGTTAGAAGGAAAGGTGTTGCTTGGGGACATATACCCTAATCCTCTACTTGACCAAGTTAGTTCTTGATGGCTAGTCCAAGAAGAAAGCGTATAGTAGACTTATATCCTCTTGAACGAAGCCAACATGAAGGTAGCTTACCGACTGCATCATAAGGCCTACCATGCTAAGAAGGTACATAGGTGTGCAATGGTCAAGTCAAGAAGGAAAGTGTTGAAGACTTACATCCTCCTAAATAAGGGACCACTAGGGTAACACACTAGAGAGGTAGCGACGACCTAATGAATAATGGGTGAGTGCCAGGGGTATACCACATCAAAGTAATCCGAGACAAAATATGTGTATATATGTTTTTCAGATATACTCAACCAAGTCAATAAATGATGGCTAGTTTAAGAAGGTCTAGCAGACTTACATCCTCTTAAACAAAGCCAACATGAGGGTAGCTTATCGACCGAGTAGTAAGGCCTACCATGCTAACAAGGCCCTCATCGGTGTGCAGTGGTCAAGTCAGGAAGGAAAGTGTATCAGACTTACATCCTCTTAAACAAGGGACCACCGGGTGACACACTAGCGTGGTAACAGTGAGCTCACCTAGAGCAGCTAATAATGAGTGAGGGCCAGGGCATTATCCCACAACAAAGTAGCCCGAGATAAAAGATGTATATTTGTTCATATGTTTGTGTATAGTTTGTAATTGTGCTATCTTGATGAAGGATAGAATGCTTGGGTTCCTTACACCTACCCTAAACACATCGAAGAGTGGATGAAATGGTGCCACAGGGGCAATGTGACTCCACCAAAATAGGATGCCACTCGGGTTCTCTTACACCTAACTTAGTTATACTATTCAAAATAGGATGCCTCTTGGGTTCTCTTACATCTATCTTAATAGCATCATGGAATCGTGTGTAGTTTGTGTTTATGTTGATGAAGGATGAGATGCTACTTGAGTTCTCTTACACCTATCCTAAACCATGGTCGATGTAAAACAAAATAATGCTTGCAATGAAGAAGGGATTTGATGAATGGAAAGATAGGATTTTTATTGAAGATAATTATTTTCAAACATTATTTTAAAGATAATATTTCTTTAAATAAAGCTGATTGATTGGAAGCATCGGGCATACCCCTATCATAGTGGTTTAAACTACCTTTCATCTTTTGAAGCACCAAGGTAGGCCTTTCAACGATCGAAAGTAGAATCTTGATTTGAAAAGTTTTGAGATAGACTAACATTGAAAGAGTTTAAACCATCTATATTCAATCTTAATTGAAGTATCTCTCCGGTCAAGTAGAATCTTGGAGGTTACATCTCTAATATCATTTTAATCTTTTTTAGATCAATCCTTGTTATCCCATGATGCTTTACTACAAGCATTAGAAACTCCCCTAAGTCATTCTAATTGTATACTTTAGGGGGTTCAACTTCAAGCTATAGTGTCATAACCAATCAAAGATAACTACTGTAACGTAAATATGGTCTTCCTTTTTCTTTAACACTAGTGACCAGTGAAAGGCATGACCTTATAACGATAAATTCTAATAGAAATTATAAGTGAAAATGACATCTCATCCTCTAGCATCATTCAACCCATCCTTGAATGAGAAGACTGCATGTAAAGAGGCTATGTCTGCTATCAAATTTAAAATAGGTAATGTGGATTCATCTTCAAGACATCCTTCCTTTTGACTGGGCATAATGTTGGGTAATCATGATAGCATCTTTCTTCTTCAATAAGGTTGACTTCAAACTTTGATCTTCTTCTTGGTGCAAATGTTCGCATCAAAAGTTTGCAAAGTAGAATAATAGGTTCAATTTTGAGTTTGTAGACGCTACCTTTAGAGATGTATTGGCATTTCATTATGGTCTTAGGTAAACCAGCCTTTAAACTACAAAAGTAACCTAACCAAGTTGACATTTTCTTTTGACATATCATATATGGATGTTGGAGGGTGGGTGGACTACCTTTATGTTCTAAGGTTAATCTCCTAAAACTTGATGATGTAATTTTCTTCTCAATATCAATGAGTGTATCCTCTACTTAAAAGTCTTCAAAATTATTTAAGCAAAGGAGGTAGACTAGAAAAAAGATGATTTTATTACTTCATTTGAAGGTTTATCTACAACTGTTGAATCCTTTCAAGCTTGAAGAAAGAGATGAAATGGAAATTTGATATCTCATTATATATATATATATATATATATATATATATATATATATATATTAGAGCAACTCTTAACTTCCAATCCTACAATAATATCATGAGATAGCAGAATTGAAGTCAAAGTGTTCACATACCTACTAAGTTTCTAGTCATATCATTCATGAATTATCATTTTTAGAACTTTTTATTTTACTATTATCTACTCCAAAGACTTGTAAAAAGTAGAATCAAAATTCATTTCATATATTCTTTTTTTCTCCTTTTTTTTGAATTTACACCTCATACAAATGATTTATCATTTGGATTCCAAATCAATGTGTTTTATTGGTGCTTTACTTTTCTCTTTTTCTTCATTTCTTTCTCTTTTTATTTTTTCTTCATTCATTTTTTTCATTTTTATTTCTTTCATTTTTTTTTCATTTTTTCTTTCTCCCCTTTTTTTGAGTCTTTGTTTATATTGTGTTCTTTAGAGGGGATTGCTTGTCTTTCCTTTTCATTAGATATTCTATGTCTAGTATGACTTGAGGAGGTTGCAACTAACTGAGCAAGGAAGAATCAATTTAAGTTCCAATCAAACACTCCTCTATCTCCTTATAGAAGGTGACGGTGCACTCATTATTTTAGCTTAGTGGGAAATTTATACTCATCAATCATAGATCTACTTAATTCAATTAATATTCTATTTTTTCTCTCTACTACTCCATTTTGTTGGGGAGTTCTAGGTGTAGAAAAATTATTTCTAATCCCATGTTCATCACAATAATCCTCAAATAATTTATTTTCAATTTTGTCCATGATTTTGAACCCTATTAATCAAAAGGCCTTGTTCTCCTTGAATATATTTAGAAAACTTTCTAAACTCACCAAAAATATCATCCTTGTAAATTACAAACTAAACCCAAATCTATCTAAAGAAATCATCAACAATTACAAAACCATAATTTTTTCCACCTAGTGGTGCTAATTAGACCAAATAAATCCATGTGTAATAATTCTAGAGGTCTAGAAGTAGAAACAATATTTTTACTTTTAAATGAGCTTCTAGAATGCTTACCATGAATACATGCATCTCAAACATAGTTTGAATGAAAATTTAATTAATGCAATCCAACTACTAAATCAAGTTTAGCAATTTTATTGAGTGTGTGCATGCTAATATGATATAGTCTATGCCATTACCATATATCAACATGATTGCTTTTAAAATAAAGTAAATTCAAATTCACATCATGAAAGCTATCTAAATCAATGACATAAATATTTTTATGTCTTTGTCCTACTAACAAAACATTTTTCATTATTGTTTATAATACAATATGATGCATGAAATACTACATTCAAACCTTTATCACATAACTGACAAATAGAAATTAAATTATGTTTTAATCCTTCCACTAAAAAAACTTTATCTAAAGTGATAGAATTCTTACAAATAGAACCAATGCCAATGATCTTTTCCTTTGTATTATCTCCATATGTAACAAATCCTCCATCACTTGATTCTAAAGTTGTGATTTATCTTTATCTCCCGTCATATGTCATGAACATCCACTATCCAAGTACCACATGCCTTCTTTGATTTTTATTTGAGGGAATTCCTCCAAATAAAAATCACATGTTAACTTTTGGAACCCAAACATGTTTGAGTCCACATTCTAAATTTGAAGCAAGATATCTAGCATGTGTGGTTTCTATAGTGCTTGTACTTTTTGGTATCCATACATAAGATGATTGCTTAGTGTTTTGTAATTTACATGCATATCAATCAAATAAAATATGCATTTTTCTATCAAAATATTTGCACCAAACATTAGTGTTTTCTTATGGTTAGCATGATAATTATAAGGTATATGAGTGGTATGTGTATGATGCAAATAATTTTTATTAAATGTTTTACTTGATGAAACATTATAATGAACTTGTGATTTCAAACATAATTCTAATCTTACTTTTAACAAGATATTCCATCTTTCAAGTTTACATACAATTAAGGAACAATTTAATAAAGAATTATTTTTACTTTTTAAATTATCACACACATTTTTTAAATCACAAAATGCATATCTAAATTTTATGTTCTTTTATAAGGTTTTGTATTTTCTTTTAATTTTTTATATTCAATAACTAAATCATTAAAAGCATCATCTAATTCATCATAAGATATATCATTACAAACCTCATGAGAATCTAAGTCAGATTTTCTATTTGCTATAAGACATATATTGACCTCTTCATCAGATGAGCAAGTACTTGATTCATTTGAATCTGGAATTGCCCATAAAGCCTTCTTCTTCTTGTTGTGGTACTTTTTTGCCTTCATATTTTTTCTTCTTTCTACATCAATGTCTTTTTTCTTTGATTCAACAAGTTTTGGACAATCACCTCTTATGTGTCCTGGCTTTTTACAATGGTAACAACTGATCCCTTCACCTGCAGAAATTTCTTAGTTTGAAATTTATAGTTTTTAGATTTTTTATACCTTTGATTCTTCTTCCTTAGCAAGTTCCCAAGCCTTTTGGATAGCATGACCACCTCATCACTATTCAAGCTTGAGGTGTTATGCTCATCGCTATCATCAACTTGTAATGCAATTTCTTTTCCTTTCTCCTTCTCCCTTTTGCTAGTTATCCATCTTATCCTTTTGAGCAATAACTGTTCATGTGCTATCAAAGAACCCAAAAATTGATCAAGTGGATAAGTAGATAAATCCTTAGCTTCACTAATAGCTGTTACTTTAGCTTCCCATTCTTTTGGAAGACATCTAAGAATCTTATAGATTAAGTTTTGATTCCTATATGTTTTCCAAGAGAATGTAATGTGTTAATTATTTTCAAGAATCTAGTATAAATATTAGAAATTGATTCAGATAGAGACATATGAAATAACTCATATTATTGAACAAGTCTGTTTATGTGAGCATCTCTAACTTCATTAGTTCCTTCATAAGTTATAATGAGTTTATCCCATATTTCTTTTGTTGTACTTAACATAGAAATTTTCATGTAATCATGTAATAAAGCACAATGTAAAGTATTACAAGCCCTATTTAATTCATCAAGTTCTCTTTAGCTACCCATTCCTCAAAAGGTTTTTCTACTTTAATGTCATTTTACTATGGGTGTATGATATTGATGTGTCAACATATACCACATGCATGCATTTGACCTCTTAAAATGTACTAATTCTATTTTTCCAATAATCAAATGGTACACTATCTAAATGTGGAGGTCTATGAGTGGATTGTCCCTCCGGTAGTGAACCCTTTGAGAAACCTTGTGCCATAGTGAAAAGATCTACTCTTGGATGTTAAGCCAATAAAGAGCCTAAGCTCGATACCAATTGTGAGTCACATATAGACTAAGAGGTGAATTGGGTGATATTAAAAATTTTAAAAGTTAAATCTTAAATTTTATGGTTTAGTAGAAAATTAATTTTTGATTTTATAATGACAAGATACAATTCTTAATGCAACAAAAATAAAAGTACATTAAAGTAAAGAGAGACAATAGGCACACAATTTTTACATGGTTCGACCAAAGCCCAAAACTAGCCTACGTCCACGCCTAGCCACCCCCTAGAATCTAAATGCAAAATAGCACAAATAGTACTCTATAATAGTAGTACAACCCTTACAATAAATAGTACTCTCCTACAAAGGAGTACAACCCATAAATTTTAGACAAAAAAAAAATACAAAATAATAAATTTTGATAAAATATATCTTTCACAAATATACCAAGCTATCAAATTTAAAAAGTGATCTCACAACTTATAAATGATCACTTTATAACTTTCTGATTTGGCAAGATAGAATGCTAACTTAATTTTGATAAAAAATATTAAATAAATATCTTAAAGTGATCTTACTAAGTTGTTTATGTTATTACAATTTGTAGATTAATATAAAATGAAAAATAAATTCATAATAGTCTATTGCACAATAAATTAAATTTCAACAAGGAATAATTTTAAGCTTAAGAGAAACTATAACTAGTATGTATATAATAGTGTAAGAAAGATTAACTTTTTACTAAACTTCCTTTTTCTTAATTATTAAACAATGAAAAACACAAGCTTTACTAAATTTCAGCAAGATAAATTTTTTAAAATAAAGGATATTAGTTGAAATAAAATGATAAGTGACAAATAAAATAATTTAAATTTTATAAATTTTAATTTTGATAAAGAAACTTGATTTATAATAGATCTAGCATATACTATAAAATTCCAGCAATAATTTATTTTATTTTAACCAAAATGAAGCTTTTAATTAATGCAACTAATCACAAAATAGTTAAATAAATTAGTATATGATAGATTTAGGTAAACTAGTAAGCTTTTAATTAAAAAGAGAGATCTAGCAATTATGAAAATAATTTCAGCACAATAAATTAATTTGAAATGCTTAAAATATACTTCTAAAATAGATCTAAGAATAAATGATCTTTCAAATAAAACTAATGATAAAATATTTCAAGAAACCAAAAGAAATTTCAACAAGTTGAAATAAATCCTACAAACTATCACAAGAGTTTTCACAAAAAATGATTGAAGAAACTTTGATGTGAAAAACTTAGACTTTGATGTCCAAAGACTAATCCACCAAAAATGTAAATTGGAAAGAATAAATAGATGGTGAAAATAGTATGAACAACTAAAAAAAGGGATTAAGATCAAGAAAATAAACTCAAGTAATTTGAGAAAGCATGCTTAGTTGAAGATGTTGATGCTTCCAAACCAAGGATTCGATCTTGCAATATTTGGAGAATAATTAGAAGGAAAATCTTGGAAATTTTCTCTTAGCTTTTTTGGAGGGATTTTGAATTTGAATGAGGAATGCTTTCATGAAGAGAATGAGGGCTATTTATAAGCAAGAAGGTTATTTTGAATTATTTCAAAAAATATATTATTCTAACATCATTTTATCATATAATAATTTAATATTCAATAAAAATATTATTTATATTAAATAAATATTAAATTCAAACAGTCAAAATTCAACTATTCATATGGGCAAGTCAACAATAATCAAATATGGCTCTTAATATATTCAAAGCATGCAGCATGCATTCATTATTAAAAATAATGTTTGAAAAGTCATAATAAATTCAATTTTAATCAAACATGGGCCATGTAGCCTATCAAATTAAAGGAAAAAAATCCAAGGCATATGTTGGGGATTAAATCAGATATAAATTCCTTGAATATAAAATGACTTTGGCTAAAATACAAATTTCCACATATTTTTGTTCATTTTGAAATATGACATTTAAATATTATGATATAGTTTATATATAATCATACATATGTTAGTTATCATATAACCATAAAATTAAATATAATATATAAACTAATTACACTTAATAGTCATAATTTATTATCATTTATTATTTTGACAACTCAAATGCTATGTATGAAACATATAAGTGAATGTTAATTAGATAGAGATTTATATAAATTAACCTCATTATCATTATTTAAAATAAATAAAAATAATATGTTAAATTATGAGCAAATTGATTCATGCCAATGAACTCATATGAATTTCTAAGATAATTATAAATGCATATAACCTAAAATATTGTATCTTGAGCTTCACATTATCCATTTTGATCTATCTTTCATTCTTCTATTCTTGCAATTTTCTCAAACATATTGTGAGATGTATTGGATATGTAATTAGTTATTAATATATCTAAAACACATAAAGCATACATTAGAACATCCAAGCATTCGTTTGTTATCATCAAAATTCATCGAATTGAAAATAAGGCTCATTAAGCCAATATAAGATAGTTTAAGACCTTAAGATTAAACTTCAGAATAGTTTGATGCCCTTATTTTAGATTGTGATGTGTATCTTAAGAAGGATTTAGAATTAGATTATTTCTAATGACTGGTTTGCTTCTTCCTATGGTGTTGATCAAAGTGGTAAGACCCTGCCACTACAATAATTAGCTTCTGTGAGATATTCTAAAAGAGAGGTAGAATTGATGTCTACCAACTCTTTTATGGTGTCCAAAATTTCTTTTATTAGATCTCATTCTAACTCCGACAAGTGACACCAAGAAATTCCTAAAATTAAGCAAAAACTATCACAAATAAAAGAACCTAAGGCTGACTATGGTTCTTGAAAATTACCTCATCGAGGATGATTTTCGATGGTGGTGATGATCCAAGTGCGCTCGTGAGGGCAAGAAGAAGCTTTGGAATGAGTTCGGGCTCTTGCTTCACTTTAGAATAATATATCCACCAATAGTCGCCACTTCCTCACAAAAATCCACTTATTTTTGATGGATTTTGCTCAAAAACCAAGTGGGAATGGTAGTTGGTTGGTTTGGGAGCTCTAGGAGAGTGAAATGAGTGTGCTACCTCCCTAGTAGAGAAGATTCTAGTTATCTATGATTTTTGATTTGCTCTATGTGCTCATTTTTGATCTATGTCATCACTTATGTCTTAGAAAACTTGGCATGTTACTTGGTTGATGAAATCGAAAAGAAGAATTGCTGAATCTGAATTTGTTCTCTATTAAAAAACTAAAAATCCCAAACCCTAAACTAAAACTTGAACAATAGACCTTAAACGTAAACCCTAAACCCTAAACCCAAGACCCTCAACTAACCCTAAACCTTAAAAAGCTAAAAACCTAAACCTAAACTAAATAAAATCTAAAAATAAAATAAATAAAAAACCTAAACCAAAATAAAATAAAAAAATAAAATAAAATAAAAACCTAACCTAAAACCTAAATCTAAACCTAAACCTAAACATAAACCTAAACTTAAAAAGAAAATAAAATAAAAAATAAAAATTAAACTAAAATAAAATAAATAAAAACCTAAACTAAAATAAAAAAATAAAAATTTAAATAAAATAAAAACTAAACCTAAAATAAAAATAAAATACACCTATAATAAAATAGAATAAAAAGTAAATAAAAACCTAAATCTAAAAAATAAACCTAAAAATAAAACATAAAAATAAATAAAAACTAAAACCTAAACCCTAAACTAAAAAAAAACCTAAATTTAAACCTAAGCAAAAATAAACAAAACTAAAATAAATAAAACCTAAACCTAAACCTAAAATAAACTAGACCTAAACCTAAAATAAAACCCTAAAACCTAAACCAAAAAAAAATAAAATAAAAACCTAAAACTCAACCTAAAAAAAAAATAAATTGAAAAAATAAAACAAAAATAAAACTAACTAAAAAATAAACTTAAACCTAAACCTAAACCTAAATAATAAACTAAAATAAACCTAAACTAAAATAAGTTAACCTAAAATAAATTAACTAAATTAAATAAAAATAAAAAATAAAATAAATGAAAATAAATATAAAATATACTAAATAAACCTAAATCTGCAACTTAACTTAATTTTAAAAAAATTAAAAAAAACATAAAACCCTAACCCTAAACCCTGAACCCTAAATCAACAACCCTAAACATTAAACCCTAAACCTTAAAACCCTAAACCCTAAACCCTAAACACTAAAACCCTAAACCCTAATCCCTAACCCCTAAACCATAAAACATCCAACCCTAAACCCTAACCGTAAACCCTAAATCATAAACCCTAAAAAGCTAAAAACTTAAGCCTAAACTAAATAAAACCTAAAAATAAAAAAAATAAAACCTAAACCTAAATAAAATAAGAAAATAAAAATAAAGTAAAAACCAAAATGAAAACCTAAACTTAAACAAAACCTAAACATAAACCTAAAAATAAAATAAAATAAAATAAATAAAAACCTAAACTAAACTAAAAATAAAATAAACTTAAGAATATAAAACTTAAATAAAATAAAAACAAGATGTAAAATATAAATAAAATAAACCTAAAATAAAATAAAAAATAAAACTAGAAAAAAAACCTAAACCTAAAGAATATACCTAAAAATAAATAGATAAAAATCTAAACCCTAAATTAAAAAAAAAACCTAAGCCTAACATATAAATAAAACAAACCTAAACCTAAACTAAAATAAATTAGACTAAAATAAATAAAACCTAAACCTAAACCTAAACCCTAAACCAAAAAATAAAAAAAAACTAAAAATAAATCTAAACCTAAACTAAAATATAAAACCTAAAAATAAACCTAAAATAAAACCTAAAACCTAAAACTAAAAAAATAAAATAGAAACCTAAACCTAAACCTAAAAATAAAAAATAAAACCCAAACATAAAAAAATAAAATAAAAATAAAACTAAACTAAGAAATAAACCTAAACCTAAACCTAAACATAAAAAATAAACTAAAATAAAAAACCTAAAATAAATAAACTAAACAAAATAAAAATAAAAAATAAACCTAACTAAAAATAAAAAATAAATTAAATTAAAAAAAAACTAAATAAACTAAATAAACCTAAACCTACCGGTTGACTTAATCTTTATAAAACCTAAACTTCTAAACCCTAAACCCTAAATCCTAAAACTAATCCGAAACTCTAAACCCTAAACCTACAACCCTAAACCCTAAACCCTAAACCATAAACTAACCCTAAACCCTAAATCGTAAACCCAAAACCTAACATTAACCCTAAACTAACCCTAAACCCTAAAAACCCTAAACCCTAAAGCCTAATGCTTAAACCCTAATTTAACTCTAAACCCTAAACCCTAAACCCTCAAAACTCTAAACCTAAAGCCTAAACACTAAACCCTAAACCCTAAACCCTAAGCCCTAAAACCTAACCCTAAACCCTAAACCCTAAAACCCTAAACCCTAACCCTAAACCTTGAATCCTAAAAGCATAAAGCCTAAAACCCTAAACCCTAAACCATAAACCCTAAGCCTTAAACCCTAGAGCCTAAACCCTAAACCCTAACCTTAAACCCAAAACCCTAAACCTAAACCTAAAGGAACTGAATAAATTGAAAAATAAACCTAAACACTAAAACCTAATATAACTAAATCCTAAGAATGGGCATAACCTGATGGCAGGAACATCACCGTCAACCAGGCTCAGTCTAGATCTGGCAGTGGAGGCGAATGAAGAAGTGGCGGTCATCGCAGTGGTGGTGGGGGAGCTAGAGTTGTTGGTGGTGGTCGGAGCAATGGTGGTTATGGAGGCAGGAGGAGCAACAGAGGTTACAACTGTGGTGGTGGCGAAGGGAGAGATCAAGGATATGATGGTGGATCATACTACTTGAGAAGCCTGGGTGGTTCTGATGGAAACTAGATAAAATGAAGAATGGCCAATCTAATCTGCTACATATGGAACCATGTCTTTACAGTAGAGATGGTTCTAGTTATCTAAGGTTTTTGATTTGCTCAATGTGAGCCCATTTTTTTATCTATGTCGTCGCTTGTGTCTTAGAAAACTTGGTGTGTTACTTGGTTGATGAAATCAAAATGAAGAAATGTTGAATCTAAATTTGTTCTCTATTAAAAAAAAACCAAAAACCCTAAACCCTAAACTAAAAGCTAAACCCTAGACCTAAAACCAAAACCCTAAACCCTAAACTCTAAAAACATTAAACCCTAAACCCTAAACCCTAAACACTAAAACCTAAACCCTAAATCCTTAAATTTAAACCCTAAACCCTAAACCCTAAACCCTAAAACCCTAAACCCTAAACCTTAAAAACTAAACACTAAACCATAAACCCTAAACCCTAAAACATAGAACCCTAACCCCTAAACCCTAAACCCCAAACCCTAATCCCTAAAAATTTAAAAACCTAAACCTAAATAAAACAAATCCTAATAATAAAATATATAAAAATGCTAAACCTAATTAAAATAAAATAAAATAAAAACATAAATAAAAATAAAAAATAAAATAAAAAATGAACCTAAATAAATATTAAATATAAAATATACTAACATAAATAAAAAATAAACTAAATAAATCTAAACCTACCAGTTTACTTAATTTAAAAAAAAACCCTAAACCCTAAACCTACAACCCTAAACCCTAAATAACCCTAAACCCTAAACCCTAAATCCAAAACACTAAACCCTAAACCCTAAACCCTAACCATAAACCCTAAATCATAAACCCTAAAACCCAAAGCCCTAAAACCCAAAACCAAAAACCCAAAACCCAAAACACTAAACCCTAAACCCTAAACCATAAATCCTAAAAACCTAAACTAAATAAAACCTAATAATAAAATAAATAAAAAAACCTGAACTTAAATAAAAAAAGACCTAAACTAAAACCTAAACCTAAACTTAAAATAAAATAAAATAAACTAAACTTAAATAAAATAAATGAAAACCTAAACTAAACTAAAAAGTAAAATAAACCTAAGAATAAATAACCTAAATAAAATAAAAACTAAATATAAAATAAGAATAAAATAAACCTAAAATAAAATAAAATAAAAACTACATAGAAACCTTAACCTAAAAAATAAACCTAAAATAACACCTAAAATAAATAAAAAATAAAACCTAAACCCTAAACTAAAAAAAAACCTAAACTTATAATACAAATAAAATAAACAAAATAAAATAAACCTAAACCTAAACCAAAAATAAACTAAACCAAACCATAAACCTAAACTATGTAAAAATATAATACTAAAAATAAACCTAAACGTAAATTTAAAAATAAACAAAAATTAATTCAAAAATAAAAAATCTAAAATGTAAACCTAAAAAAATAAAATAAAAATGCAAACCTAAACCTAAAAATATAAAATAAAACCTAAACCTAAATAATTAAATAAAAATAAAACTTAACTAAAAAATAAACCAAAACTAAAAAATAAACTAAAATAAATAAACTAAACTAAATACAAATTAAAAATAAACCTAAATAAATATAAAAAAATAAAATCAAATCAAATAAATAACAAAATAAACTAAATAAACTAAATCATCCTAAACCTACTGGTTTACTTAATTTAAAAAAAAAATCCTAAAACCTAAACCATAAATGCTAAACCCTAAATCCTAAACCCTAAACCCTATACCCTAAAAAACATTAAACCCTAAACCTAAAACTCTAAATAAACCCTAAACACTAAACCCTAAATCTTAATCTAAACCCTAAAACCTTAAGCACTAAACCCTAAAACTTTGAACAATAAACCCTAAACCCTAAACCTTAAACCCTGACCTAAACCTGACTAAACCCTAAACTAAACCCTAAATCAAACCTAAACTAAACTAAACTTAAACCTAAACCTAAACCCTAAACTATAAAACTAAACCTAAACTAAACCCTAAACTAAACCTAAACCCCTAAAAACCTAAACCCAAACTTAAACCCTAAAGTTTAAACCTAAACCTTAAACTCTGGGTGCCTAAACCTAAACCCTAAACACAAAACCCTAAACCTAATCCTAAACCCTAAAACCCACCTAAAGCCTACACTAAACCTTAAACCTAAATCCTAAACACTCAACCTAAACTAAACCCTAAAACCCTAAACCTAAATCCCTAAACCCTAAACCCTCAAACCTAAAACCTCTAAACCTAAACTAAATAAAACTTAAAATAAAATAAAACCTAAACATAAATAAAATAAAATAAAAGCTAATCTAAACCCCTAAACCTAAAATAAAATAAAATAAATTAATAAAAATAAACTAAAATAAAATAAATAAAAACCTAAACTAAACTAAAATAATAAAATAAACCTAAGTATAAAAACTCTAAATAAAATAAAACTAAGCATAAAATAAAAAATAATCCTAAAATAAAATAAAATATTAAATAAATAAAAACCTAAACTTATAATATAATCCTTAAAATATAAGATAAAAATAATTAAAAATTCAAGCCTAAACTCTAAACTAAAAAAAACCTCAACCTAAAATAAAAATAAAATTAACAAAATAAAATAAACCTAAACATAAACTAAAATAAGTGTAACCTAAACCTAATCTTAAATTAAACTAAACCTAAACTTAAACCTAAACTAAATAAAATAAATTAAAATAAAAATAAACCTAAACCTAAACTAAAAAAATAGAACCTAACAATAAACCCAAAATAAAAACCTAAAACCTAAACTTGAAAAAATAAAATAAAAACCTAAACTTGACCTAAAAATAAAAAATAAAACCTAAACCTAAAAAATAAAATAAAAATAAAAATCGACTAAAAAGTAAACTTAAACCTAAACCTATACCTAAAAAAAACTAAAATAAAAATCCTAAACGAAAATAAAAAAATCTATAATAAATAAATTAAATTAAATTAAATAAAAAAATAAACTAAATTAAATAAAAAATAACCTAAATAAAGCTAAACCTATGGATTTACTTAAATTTAAAAAAAAAGCCATAAACCTGAAATCCTAAACCCTAAACCCTAAACTCTCAAAACACTAAACCCTAAAGTAAAAACCTAAACTTAAAAAATAAACCTAAAAATAAATAAAAAATAAAACATAAAACCTAAACATAAAATAAAATTATAATAAACAAAATAAAATAAACCTAAACCTAAAGTAAAATATACTAAACTAAAACATATAAAACCTAAACCTAAACAGAAAATAAACTAAACCTAAACCAAAACCTAAACTAAATAAAATATAATATACTAAAAATAAACCTAAACCTAAACTAAAAAATAAAATGTACAAATAAACCTAGAATAAAAAACTAAAACCTAAACTTAAAATAATAAAATAAAAACCTAAACCTCAATCTAAAAATAAGAAAGAAAAGTTATACCTAAAAAATAAAATAAAAATAAAACTCAAATAAAAAATAAACCTAAAATTACAAAATAAAATAAAATAAAAAACCTAAACCTAAAAAAATAAACCTAAAAAAAATAAACTAAACTAAATAAAAATAAATAAACCTAAATAAAAATTTAAATTAAAATAAACTCAAATAAATAAAAATTAAACTAAATAAACCTAAACTTACGAGTTTACTTAAAAAAATGACCCTAAAACCTAAACCATAAACCCTGAACCCTAAATCCTAAACCCTAAACCCTAAACCCTAAACCAAAAAAACTAACCCTAAGCCCACAACCCTAAACCCTAAACCCTAAACCCAAAACCCAAAACCCTAAACCCTAATCTATAAACCCTAAACCCAAAACTAAAATAAACCTTAAAATAATACCTAAAAATAAATAAAAATTAAACCTAAACCTAAAATAAAAATAAAGTCAATAAATTAAAATAAACTTAAACCTAAATCAAAATAAATAAAACCAAAACCTAATCCTAAAATAAACTAAACCTAAACCTAAACCTAAACTAAAATAAAATAAAGTAAATCAAAATTAAACATAAACCTAAACTAAAAATAAAACCTAAAAATAAATCTAAAACATGAACCTACAAAAATAAAATAAAAACCTAATCTTGAACCTAAAAATAAAAATTAAAACCTAAACCAAAATAATAATAAGAAAAATAAAACTTACCTAAAAAATAAACCTACAGCTAAACCTAAACCTAGAAAATATACTAAAATAAAATACCTAAACTAAAATAAATAAATTTATAATAAATAAACTAAACTAAATAAAAATAAAAAATAAACCTATATAAAAATAAAAAATAAAAAATAAAGTAAATCGAAATAAATAAAAAATAAACTAAATAAACCAAGACCTAATAGTTTACTTAATTTTCTCAAAAAATCATAACCCAAAATCCTAAACCTTAAACCCTAAACCTACAACCCTAAATCCTAACCCCTAAACCGTAAACCCTAAAAAACCTTAAATCCTAAAAAACTTAAATCCTAAACCCTAAATCATAACACTAATCCCTAAACCCTAAACCTTAAACCCTAAACCCTAAACCCCAAACCCTAAACCTAAACCTAAAGCAACAAAATAAATTAAAAAATAAATCTAAACCCTAAAACTTAATAAACCTAAACCAATACCTATGCCTTAAGAATGGGCAGAACCTTGACGGTAGGAACATCACCATCAACCAGGCTCAATCTAGATCTTACGGTGCAGGTGAAGGCAGAGGTGATGTTATTGCAAAGTTTGTTGGGGTTCTGAAGGTCCTAGTGGGTATAGAGATGGTGGTCTGAGCAATGGTGGTTATGGAGGTGGGAGGAGTGACAAAGGTTACATCCATGGTGGTGGTGGAGGGAGAGATCGGGGATATGATAGTTGATCCCGCTACTCGAAAGGCTATGGTGGTTCTGATGGGAAATGGAGAAACTAAAGAATGGTCAATTCAATCTACTACTTATGGAATTATGTCTTTACAGTAGAAATGGTTCTAGTTACCCAAGGTTTTTGATTTGCTCTATGTGTGCTTATTTTTACTTATATTGTCAATTTTTCTAAAAAACTGGTGTGTTACTTATTTGATGAAATTGAAAAAAAGAAATGTTAAATCTGAACTTGTTCTCTATAAAAAAACAAAAAACCTTAAACCATAAACTTAAAACCTAAACCCTAAACTCTAAACCTTAAACCCTAAACCCTAAAAACCCTAAACCCTAAACCCTAAATCCTAAACCCTAAAACTCTAAACCCTAAATCGTAAGACCTAAACCCTAAACTTATAACCCTGAACCCTAAACCCTAAACCCTAAAAATCTAAAAACCTAAACCTAAACTAAATAAAACCTAAACAAAACCTAAACCAAAATAAAATAAAAGTAAAACATAAACTAAAACCTAAACCTAAAACTAAATAGAAAATAAAATAAAAAATAAAAACCAAACTAAAATAAAATAAATAAAAACCTAAATAAAACTAAAAAATTAAAAACCTAAATAAATAAAAACTAAATCTAAAATAAAAATAAAATAAACCTAAAATAAAATAAAATAAAAACTAAAAAAACTTAAACCTAAATAATGAACCAAAAATAAATAAAAAATAAAACCTAAACCCTAAACTAAGAAAACCCAAACCAAAAATAAAAATAAAATAAAACTAAACCTAAACTAAAATAAATAAAACCTAAACCTAAAACTAAACCTTAACTAAATAAAATAAAATAAAATAAAAATAAACCTAAACCTAAACTAAAAAATAAAACCTATAAGTAAACCTAAAATAAAAACATTAAACCTCAACCTAAAAAAAATAAATAAAAACCTAAACATAAACCTAAAAATAAAAAATGAAACCTAAACCAAAAAAAATAAAACAAAAATAAAATTAAACTAAAAAATAAACCTAAACCTAAAGAATAAATTAAAATAAAAAATTAAAACTAAAATAAATAAACCTAAAATAAATAAACTAAACTAAATAAAAATTAAAATAAACCTAAATCTAAAAATTAAAATAAACTAAAATAAATTAAACAAACCTAAACCTACCATTTTACTTAATTAAAAATAAATAAGTAAACCCTAAATCCTAAACCTTAAAAAATAAACTAAAATAAAAAAACCCTAACCTTAAAATTGAAAACTCTAAAGAATACGTAACT
>CM038214.1:183232362-183263682 GCA_021442155.1 Cymbidium sinense | reverse complement strand
AAAACACATAAACTAAACTAAAAAAAATAATAAAACCAAATAAAAGTTAAACCAAAACATAAAAAAATAAAATAAAACTCAACTAAAAATTAAACCTAAAAAACTAAAAAATAAAACCTAAAATAAACCTAAATAAAATAAAACCTATAGCTAAACTTTAAGTTAAACAAAAATAAAACCTAAACTAAAAAATAAAATAAAAAATAAAACTTCGACTAAAAATAAAACCTGACAAAATGATAACAAAATAAAAACCTAAATTAAATAAAATAAAAAATAAACTAAATAAAATAAAAAAATATAATAAGTCAAATAAACAAAAATAAACTAAATAAACTAAATAACCCTATCTCTTGGTTTACTTAATTTTAAAAAAACCACACTAAACCATAAAAACTAAGCAACCTAAAACTAAACTAAACCTGCTGCCCTACCCAACCTAAACCCACAAATGCTAAACCATAAAACCAAGCCCTAAACCACCTAAACAACCTAAACCCCAACTAACAACCACAAAACCCTAAACCCAAGCCTAAATTCCCTAAACCCCTAAACCCTAAAGATGGGCTTGACATAGTAGAAACATCACATCAAGGCTCAGTCTAGATCTCTGTGGAGGTAAAGGCGGATCTGATGATTATCATAGTGGTGAGGGATGCGGAGAGGTGTTAGTGGATATGTCGAGGTTGGTGGCGGTGATGGTTATAGAGGTGAGAGGAGAAACAGAGATTACAATTGTGGTGGTGATGAAGAGAGAGATCAGGGATATGATGGCAGATCCCACACCTCGAGAGGTGGGGGTGGTTCTGATGGGAAATGGAGAAAGCGAAGAATAGATCCAACGTTGCTTATGGACTGTCTTTATAATAGAGATGGTTTACTTATCTTGGTTATTGATTTGCCCTATGGGTGCTCATTTTTGGTATATGTCATCATGTGTCAGAAAACATGCTACTTGGTTGATGAAATTAAAATGAAGAAATATTGAATCTGACATTGTTCTCTATTAAAAAAAACTTTAAAACCTAAAAACCTAAACCATATAAAAAACCTAAAATTAAACCATAAATCTAAAACTACCAACACTAAACCACAAAACCTAAACCTACACTTAACCTAAACCCTAAACCCTGAGCCTACCCTAAACCCACACTAAACCACAAACCTAAACCCAACCTAAAACACTAAACCACAACCCCATGCTAAAATCCTAAACCATACTAACCTAAACCTAAACTAAACCTGGCCCTACTCTAAACTAACCCTGGCCAGAAACTGAACCCAGGCACTAATCTAAACCTAAACACACCTAACCCTAATCTAAACCTAAAACCTAAACTTAAAGATAAAATAAATAAAACACTAAACTTCTAAGATAAAGAAATATAAAAAGACTAAAACCTAAAACCTAAAAAAAAAAAGAAATAAAATAAAAAGATAAGATAAATAAAACCTAAACTACTAAAGATATAAACCTGATAAATAAAATAAAATAAAATAAAAAAATAAAATAACTAAATAAAAAACCTAAACCTAAAAAAATAAATATAAAAATAAATAAAAATAAAACCTAAACTAAACTAAAAAAACCTAAACCTAAAATAAGATAAAATAAAGATAAAATAAACCTAAATCTAAAACTAAATCTAAAATAAACTAAACCTAAATCTAAATATTATAAAAATAAAATATAATACATCAACTAAAATAAAACCTAAAATATAAATTAAAACCTAAATCTAAATAAAATAAACCTAAACCTAAAATAAAAATAAAACCTAAAAATAAAATAAAAATAAAACTCAACTAAAAATAAACCTAAACCTAAATAAAAAAATAAAAAACCTAAATTAAATTAAATAAACATAAAATAAATAAAATAAAACTAAATAAATAAAAAAAAATAACATAAATAAGAATAAAAAAATAAAATAAACTCAAATAAATAAAAAATAAACTAAATAAACCTAGTTTACATAATTTTTTAAATAAAACCCTAAACCTTAAATCCTAAACCCTAACACCTAAACTAACAAACCCTAAACCACAACTCTGACCCTAACCAACACTAAAACCTAAAATCTAAATCCTAAACCCTAAACCTTACCACAAATCCTAAACCTATCAAATCACACCACAACTAAAATAAACCCTAAATCCTAAATCGTAAAACCCTAAACCTAAACCCAGCACACACTAAACCTAAACCCCATACCCTAAACCCTAACCCAACCATAAGCTAAACTAACCTAACCCCTAAGAAGGGTTGAACCTTGGGGAACATGACCCAGATCTGAGTGGGGAAGGTGGAGGAGGCAGTTATCATAGTGCTGATGGGGGATCTGAAGGTGCTGGTGGATATGGAAGTAGTGGTTGGAGTAATGGTGGATATGGAGGTAGGAGGAGTGACGGAGGTTATAGCCATGGAGGTGGCAGAATGAGAGATCTAGGATATGATGGTGGATCCCACTACTCGAGAGGTGAGGGTGGTTCTCATGGGACCTAGAGAAACTAAAGAATGGATGATCTGATATGCTTTTTATGAAATTGTGTCTTTATAGTAGAAACTGTTCTACTTATCTTGGGTTTTTGATTTACTCTATGTGTGCTTATTTTTGATCTATATCATTGTTTATCTCTTAGAATACTTGGGGTGCTACTTGGTTGATGAAATTAAAAAAGAAAAAAAAAAATCTTAAAAAAAATAAGCCTTAAAAAATAAACCTTAAACCCTAAACTAAAACTTAAACCCTAAACCTAAAACCTAAAGCATAAACCCTAAACCCTAAGCCCTAAACCCTAAAAACTTTAAACCCTAAACACTAAGCCTAAACCCTAAACCTTAAACCATAAATCTTAAACCTAAACCCTAAACTCTAAACCTAAATCTACAAACCCAAACCTAAACCCTAAACCCCAAACCCTAAACCTAAACTAAAACCCTAAACCCTAAACTAACCTAAACCAAACCTTAAACCCTAAACCCTAACCATATATCCTAAACCCTAAACCTTGAATAAAGATGCCATTAGAAGTAGATCTAAAGAATTACTTATTCCTAGCATAGTTATGGTAGTTAAAGAAAATGTCTTCAAGAGACTTTTCCTTGACTATTAGAATTTGAGTACCCTAAACCCAAACCCTAAATCATATTATAATACAATATATTATAATATAATGTAGCATCATATATTTAAGCATGTAGTGATGTGTTTTTAAATGTTATAAGATGTTCTGAAATGTTTTAGTATATTATGGTATTGTGTGTCATATATTAATATAAATCATAAAATATTGATTTAATAAATCAAATGATGAAATTTGTAAAATTTGAAGTAGAATTATGTTGTAGTACCAATGGTGCTTCATACACTTAAAGTCTAAAAAAGATTTTATGTTCAAAATAAATTTTATATGTTGTAGCATAGTATAGCATCATATATCATAATATATTATTTTATGCATTTTAAATTGTTTTAGTATTTTTAAAATTTTGATTTAGTTTAGTTTAGATTTTAGTTTAGATTTTTTTTAGTTTTATTTAGTTTAGATTTAGATTTTAGTTTATTTTTTTTAGATTTAGTTTAGATTTTTAGGGTTTAGATTTATTTTAGTTTAGAGTTTATTTTAGTTTAGATTTTTTTTTTGTTTAAATTTATTTAGTTTAGATTTTAAATTTTAGTTTAGTTTAGGGTTTAGATTTTGATTTAGACTTTAGTTTAGTTTTTATTTTAGAGTTTAGATTTTAGTTTTTTTAGATTTTAGATTTAGTTTAGTTTTTTTTTGGTTTTATTTAGTTTATTTAGTAGATTTTGTTTAATTTTTTAGATTTTATATTTTATTTAGTTTACTTAGTTTAGATTTTTTGTAGATTTTGTTTAGATTTTTGATTTAGTTTAGACTTAGTTTAGTTTAGTTTAGTTTAGATTTAGTTTAATTTTAGATTTAGTTTAGATTTAGATTTAGTTAGATTTTAGTTTAGATTTAGATTAGTTTAGATTTAGGTTTAGTTTAGATTTAGATTTAGTTAGATTTAGTTAGATTTAATTTAGTTTAGAGATTTGTTCTCTGTTAAAAATAAACCTAAACAAACCACAAACCTAAACCTCTAAACTAAACCTACCTAAAAACTAAACACAAACCCTAAAGCCCTAAACCCTAGGCCCACAAACCCTAAACCCTAAACTCTTAATCCCACAAACCTAAAACCCAAACCTAAACCCAGCCCAAACCTCCATGAACCTAAATCCAAACCACTCCACCTAAACCCTAAAATGTGGCCTAAATAAAACCCTAAACCCTAAAACCTGCCTAAAACCTAAACCCCAAAGCCTAAACACCCTAAACTAACCACCCAAACCAACCTAAACCTAAACCAACATTAACCTTCCCTAAACCTTGGATTAAGGTATCATTAAGAGTAGATCTAAAGAATGACCTATTCCTATCATAGTTATGGTAGCTAAAGAAGATGTATTCAAGAGACTTTTCCTTGGCTATTAGAGATTTGGATACCCTAAATCATATTATAGTGCCATATATTATAGTATAATGTAGCATCATATATTTGAGAATGTAGTGATGTATTTTTATATGTTATAAGATGTTTTGAAATTGTATAGTATATTATGGTATTGTGCCCTATAGTATATATTAATATAAATCATAAAAATATTGATTTAATAAATCAAATGATGAAATTTGTTAAATTTGTAGTGGGAATTATGTTGTAGTACCAAAGGTGTGCTATGCCACTTGTACTCTGAAAAGTAAGATTTTATGTTTAAAATAAATATTATATGTTGTAGCATAGTATATCATCATATATCATAATATATTGTTCTACACATTTTAAATTATTTTAGTATTTTACAATCATGCGGTCAAACTACGAAAATATTTGATTTTGAGATGATGGGATTTGGCCAAATTTAAGGTAAGCTTTAGGGAACATCATTGGGGTGTGCTATGGTGTGTCATTTAATCAAAAGAATGGAATTTTGCATCCAAAATAAATGTTCATTTTTCAACCAAATTTTATAAATATTTTTCTTAAAGTGATTCATTTTATGGTGTAATGTAAGATAATATATTATATGAAAGCATATCAAATATAATGTACATAAAATATAACTTCACATATATATGAATGTTGTAGTGTGTTACTAAATGTTATTGTACATTTTAGTCTATTTTACTTTTGTTATAATACATTGGGTCAAAACTCATAAATATGTTAATTTAAAGGTTGACATGGAAGAATTTGGCCAAATTCATGACACACACCAAGAAGCAACACCAAAATTATGCTATTTTGTACCATTTCTATTAGAAAATTAACAAATTTACATTCAAAATGAATATTATTCATATTTTGAAAAAATTTTATTATTTGTTCTTTTTAAGTGATTCTAATGAGGTGTAATGTTGGACAATATATTATATTATAGCAAATTATAATATAACATCATATATTATAATATAATATAGTGTGTTAATTCACACTATAATATGTTTAGCATGATATTCTATAGTTAGTTTGAACTTGCACCATCAAAAATAATAAAATGTTGATTGCAATGTTAAGATGATGTAATTTGAACGAATACATTGTTAGGCTTTTGGTTAAAGTATTAAAGGTGTGCATAAGAGAAGAAATAAGATTTGATGAGAATTCCATGTCAAGGACATGGAGGGAGATCCGCTAGGGGATCACACATGCATTGGACATGACATGTGAGGGGTCTATGTTGAGGGCCTAAAAGAGTAAAATCTACTAGGGCTAAGGTTTGAATTTGATTTGATTATATGATTTATGGAAAGAAGATCTATTAGGGATAAGAATCTATAATCCATCATAGATTAAGATCGAATCAACTTTAATTTATTTAATTAATGTGGAAGCATATCTTAGAGATATGGGCAGTCCAGTGTTGGGATGGGTATATGAGCCTTCCACTCGGGAAGCAGGTTCAGGCTATCCACTGGAGATTGGGATTTGAGTTTGATTTCATAGAATTTTTTGGGGATTTATCCACTGGGGATAAGAGTTTGGTTGGATTTCTATGATTTAGACTCTACTAAGGGAGTTAGTTTAATTTGACTCCACTAGGGAGGTTGGTTTTAAATTTGATTTGTTCGCTTGAATTGTTTATATATGATTTAGGGTTCCACTGGGGAGAAGGGTGTGATTTAACTCCATTGGGAAAAATCATATTGAGTTTAATTTAATTTGAGTTAATATATGAAACCTGTTGGTGTACGATGGACCCACTGAGAAGGGGCTATATCAGCCTTGACCTACCTCAGGTTTACAAATCCAAAGGGATAGTCTACCAGTTGCGGGGTAGAGCTAGCCAACCGAAGGGGTTTTCTTTTGATGTGCAATGGTTGTCCTAGAAAGAAGGCATAGCAAACTTACATCTTCCAAAGTATGGAACAACTGCTGGGGTGACCTATTGGATGCATAACAAATTAAACATGACCTAGGGCGACTACTAAGTGAATGCTGCTGGGGACTTATGTCAACTCAAAAGTAGTCAGGATTAATTTTATTTTAATTTCATGTGATTTGATATGGTTTGTTTGGTTTAGTTTGATTTCAGATTGAGGGCATATCCGCTGGGGATGTGAGCTCAATCAAATTTAATATATTTAATTTATGGATCATGTCGGTGTGTGAGGGATATATCGGACTTGTCCTCAGATTTCCAAAGGGATAGTCTATTGGTGGGGTAGACCCCAACCTAAGGGGTTTCCTTTTAGTGTGCAATGACTGCTAAGAAGAAGGTGTAGTAGACTTACATCTTCTAAAGCAGGGAACAATCGCTAGGGTGACTTATTGTTAGCACAAAAAATCAAACCTGGCTTAGGGTTGACTACTGAGTGAATGCCTCTAGGGACTTATATCAACCCAAGAGTATTCAGGCGATTCTTATTGGGAGTTTTGTTGACACTACCTTAAAGATAGGATGTATGCTTAGGAAAAAGATTAGGGGTGTCCTAATCCATAAGTGAATATATATTTTGTTTATATGTTTACATGGACCTGTTGGTGTCAGGGACCACACGAGAAGCTATGTCGGCCTTGACTATCTCAAATTTAGTAGACCAAGGGAGAATCACATCCAGATGGATTCTCCAACCACAGGTCATTACTGAAAGAGCACCATTCGATGGTAACACGATTAGTGTTTAAATGGGGTGAAAGGACATGATCCAAATATAGTGCCCAGGGAGGTGCTAGGGGGCATCCGAGCCCTAGAAAGAAAGCTATAGGTGTGCGGTGGCCAACTCAAGGAAAGCTAGCTTACATCACCATGAATGGTGTATTCTAAGTGTGAGAACCAACCAACTTAATGCGTATCTATTTGCATGAGTGGTGTATCCATTAGCATAATAAGAACCAACCCTAACATGCACATTGATGATCAATCTAGAAAGAAAGCATGTAGGCTTACAACTTTCCAAGTGGAAATGATCATCAAGATAGTATGTCATCGGCAGGATAGATGTTGTCTGACCTAGAGCTACTGCCCAGGAAGGACTAGACCATACTTGAAGCGTGAGGGATGGAGCCATTAGGGGACTTATCCTAAACTTTAAATATACTCAACCCAATTAGTGCATGAAGGCTAATCTAAGAAGAAAGCATAGTAGACTCACATCCTCTTAAATAAAGCCAACATGAGGTAGCTTACCAGCCATGCAATAAGGCCTACCAAACTAATAAGGCGCTCATCAGTGTGCAGTGGCCAAGTAAGGAAGGAAAGCATAGCAGACTTACATCCTCCAAAGCAAGAAATCCATTGGGGTGACACACTAACAGGGTAGTACATCAGTTAGACCTAGAGTAGCTATTGAGTGAGTGCTGCTAGGGGAGTTATATCAACTCAGAGTAGCCCGAGAGAAAAGATATGTGTTTATTTTATATGTTTGTGTATAGTTTGTGTTTATGTTGTGTTGATGAATGATAGGATGCCACTCGGGTTCCTTACACCTATCCTAAACACATCATGGCAAATTCACAAACAAGAATACTGTCAACATGGAAGAGATTGAATTCAAAAAGGAATTTTCATTGATGATAATTATTTTCAAGCATGATTTATAATATTTTTTTAAGTAGAGCCCATTGATTGGAAGCATTGGGTGCTCTCCCTTATGATTAATAAGCTGATAAGATCCTCCTTGGTAGGCCTTATTTATGGCAAAAGTACCTTCTCAAGTGAGTTCAAACATGCCTCCCATCTTATGACAAGAAATAATCGGTGTCCTTAGAACTAAAATAAGCTCTCCTACTTGAAAAGCTCTAGGATGGACCAATTTAATGTGAGCTTGAATCATATGAGCTTTGTACAACTAGACATTTTGGCATGCCCACAAGCATCTCTCCTCCAAACCTTCGAGCTTTTCTAATCGCAACATGACATTTTGCTCTATTGTGATCTTGCTACCCACAACTATCCTTAGTGATGGGAGTTGGACTTCTAATGGTAGAATAACTTTAGACCCATACACTAAAAAGTAATGAGTAGACTAAGTTGGAGTTCTATATGTGGTGTGGTAGGAGGCTTCAACTAAATGCTCATGCCACTATCTTGTTGTTGTTGTTATTCTTCAAATTTGGATGATAGTTTTGTTGAAGGCTTCTACTAAGCCGTTTACCCTCGAGTAGTTGATGGTAGAATATCTCCAATCTATGTTGTGTCTTCGGGCAAAGTTGTTGATCTCGGTGCTCTTGAATGCAGTACCATTATCAAATATAATTCATCGAGACACTTCAAACCTATATATGATATGGTTCTAAAAATTGAAGCACATGCTAAGATGTGACCTCTCAGTAGAATCACCTTCCCCATTTGGAAAAGTAGTCGAGCATCTAAGATGAACGATGACCCTTGTAAGAAGGAGGATCAACCCACTATGTTGATACTTTCGAATGGCCATGAGGCCAATGTAGGATGTAGAATGTTGGGTGCTTAGTGTAGGACCACATGTATTTGACATTGGTTGACACATTGTATCCATGCAATCTTTGATCATCAATGGCTAGTATCCTAGTCTCTTAATTTTGGCTTTCATCTTAGACCAAAATGGTTGGCTCCACATAATCTTGAGTGTACCACGATCTTATGTTGGTTGTCTAAATCCAATGGAACCACATATGTTGATGGGCTACTTTCTTTAATAAAAAAATATTTTTTCCAAGTTCAATAGTACTTTTGATTTTGGACCTTTTATTTATATGGACTCATCCTCCGGATAAACCAACTCTTTGGTAAGCTTGGCTAAAGCATGCGTTATGTCTCTCCTCAAAGAATCTTATAAATGGTAACCTTTGGGATTTGTGCCAACAACTCAATGGTGTACTTGTGGCAGTGATGGAGCTTGGGCTTTATAACCTTATAGGACCCAATGATTTGGTTGATAACTAGTTGAGAATCCCTGAAGATGTTGATGTTCTAGATAGTTAGAGAAACAGCTGACTCTAGACTGGCAATTAGAGCCTCATATTTGGCTTCTTTATTGGTATAAGGATAAGATAGATGCTATCAGAATCTCATCACATCACGGTCCGGAGTAAAGAGAACTATTCTTACCCTTACCTTTCATAGAATAGTAGATTGTGGTTCTTCTCCTCTTTGAGAGGAAGTCATACCATCAAAGTAAATCTCTGAGTGTTGAATGCTAGTATCTCTTAAGTTCATGATTAGTTTATCGGGGAGATCATCACTAGAGTCGACAAGAAGTTGGTGTCTTTGCTAAGAAATGCTAGCACTTGTCCTTTCATCATGGAGTGAAGGTAATGTCAAACTGTGAGAGGATTATGGACCATTGTGCCAACCATCCAGATAGTGTCGGCCATGTCATGAGATACTATAGTGGATTGATCCTAAAGATTAAGTTCACCTTATGAGGAAGCATGTAATGTTGTAGCTTTTGGGATACAAAGATTAAAGCTAGGCAATACTTCTCAATGGGTGGATAATTAGCCTCCATAGAGATTAGATGATAGCTGAGGTAGTAGAGTGCATTTTCCTTCCCTTCGTCATTGGCTTGGGCAAACAAAGCAACAAGGGAGTCATCTAACGCAATAGTGTAATGTATGAGAGACTTGCCCCGGATAGGAATGCTCACACTTGTCATCAGGTAATGGTTGATGTCTTCGAAGGCATGCTCACACTTGTCATCCCACTTAAACTTGGCATATTTTTTGGCAAGTGCTGAGAATGGCTGACATTTTCTTGATGGATATAATGCATTTTAGATGCCAACCCTTGGAATGATAAGTTGAGTTAAACTTTTAGGGGGGCATTTCTAATATCTTGATCTTCTCTAGATCGATTTGATTCCTCGGACCAAAAAATTACTCTGAAGCTACTCTGAATGAACACTTCAAGGGTTCACTTTGAGGTTAAATTATCTTAACTGTTTGAAAACTACTCTCAAGTCAAAGAGATGGTATTCCTATTTTCAACTTTTGACCAAGATCATCGACATAGCACTCGACTTGATGAATGAGTTTATCAAAGATTTTAGTCATAGCTTACTGGTATAGAGCATTTTTTTAAAAAAGGCATGACCTTATAGCAATAGATTCTAATGAGGTTCTAAAGTAGTGTTTCTTTCATCTTGACATTATTTGGTTATATCCAGATGAGCCATCCATGAAAGAGAAGGCTACATGAGATGAGGTAATGTCCACCATCAGCTCCAGGATTGGTAGTAGAAATTCATGTTTTGGACATGCCTTATTTAAATCCCTAAAATCGACGTATATGTAAATTTGGCCATTCTTTTTCTTAATTAGGATGACGTTGGCTAACCAGGTAGGGTATTTTTCTTCTAAGATGAAGCCAAAATCGATCAGTTTCTTGACTTTAGAAATGACCTATTGTTCTATGTATAATCACATGCATCTAGGTGCTTGCTTGATAGGGTTAGCAGAAGGCTCTATTGCTAGTTTATGGACCACGAGGAGCCAATCCAAGCATCTCTTCAACTCCATGCAAGTAGTCCTTAAACTTCGATTATAACTAACTAAGTCAAGTCATTGGTTTCAATTTTTTTAATAAAATTAATGTATGTCGGGCATGGATCTTCTTCAATTCTTAAGTTGAATTCCTTGAGCACGTTGATGGTTGAGTTGATCTTCTTTCAGCTTTGACTTTAAAATCATCTAGATCATTTGAAGTTTTTAAGCATAGCTCCTCATATGATTTAATGTGATTTGAAAATAACCTATCAGATTCCAAATGATTGATGATGAATAAGTAGTAATTGTCATCTTCAACTGGACCCACTATACCAAATCCTAGTCCCGGTCTTGATTGAGAGCTTTTGCATTTATTCTTCCATGTTCTTTTGAAGTAGTCTAACCTATGCTTTGACCAAGTATGTGGGATTAACCCTTTCTTTGCTAAATTATGAACACAAGGCAAGTACCAATCAATGGGTAATTCTATTAAATCTTTATATGAATCATCCTCAAGTTTTACATTAACTTCTTGACTTGAGGATGACGCTCCTAGAAAGAACCTCTGAGTCTTCACACCTATGGATGACTTATTGGATTCCTTAAGTAACAAACCCTCAACTTTTTTAGACGAAAGTGGGGTTAGAGCTAAGGTTCCCAATTGATGCCTAACTGTTTCACATATAGACTTGGATACACTTATGCTTTGCTATGGAGCCCGGTATTCATCTATTTATCCTCAAGTGTCACCTCAAGGGAATCTACTATTGAGAAGAGGCGTGTGCTAACAATATAAGACGATCTTATGAACTAGATTCTAAGTCCTATATGGATAGCGTGTACTCTTGGTAGCTGGGATATATCTTCTATTGGGTGGCCAATAAAGAGGTTTTCCACCCCGAGGCGCCTCACGAACTAGCCTCTTCCTCTACATGGAGGTGGTCATCTACCCATATGTTAGAATAGAGTATGACTGTGGGTGGAATCTAATGTTAGGCTCCAATTCTTTCTCCAAGTCTATTTTCGATCCCTTTTATTTTATTTTTCATTTTCTCTTTTATTTTCTTTATTTTCTCTTTCTTTTTCTTTTTATTTTTCTTTTATTTTTAAACTTTGGCCAAGTTCACGAGAATATACTTGTTGATTTTGAGGGAGGTAGTAAGTTGTCTCCTCATATATGCTGACTTTGTGAACTGTAAATGGCTTGGGATCTCCTTTGACACAGTAGACGATCTCACCTCTCACAAGCTTCATACATTGGTGTAGAGAGGATGGAATTATGTTGTTCTCATGTATCGATGGTCTCCCAAGCAAAGCATTGAAAGATGTAGAGCTTATAATGTGAAACTTGGCGGTCTTCTAATCATTTATCTCTAAGGAAACACTATAGATCCCAAGACCTATTTACCTATGGAGTGCAGATTCAATCTTCCCATCTTAGACTTAGGAGTCTTCTAGACACTAAGACTTCCCTAGATATAAGACACTTCTAATAATTAGGTAAACAATTAACCTAGGCCTAAAGACTTAGAAGGGTTAACTATAGGATTAGGTTATGCCTTAAGAATTATGATAATCCACCTACCCTACATCCCAAATCCAATCCATGTCCACCTTCTCAAACCAAACCTCAAGTTCAATTCAAACATCAGATTTAAATCCAAATCCCAAATTTAAACCAAGCAGAAGCCCATGATCAAATCAAATTTTTTCTAAACCATATGACCTATCCCATGGACTTAGCCAAATCTTAATCCAAATCAATCCAAATTCAAATGATTTTCTCATAATAAATTTATATCTCCAATTATCTTCCAAAATATAAATCAAATCTACATTCAAATGATCAAAACTAAATCAAATTGAATCAAAACCATTACTAAGGCATATGACCAATCCCTTGGACTTAGCCATATCTTAATCCAAATGAAGTCAAACTAAATTGATTTTCTCACAACTTAGTCATATTTTCATCATCAAATTTAAATATAAAAATCAAAACTAAATCAAACCTAAATCAAAATCAAACCCACATGACCAAATTCCTTCATTCAAAAACTAAAATTCAATTGATTTTCTCATGAATCAATCGTACCTTCAATCATATTCATAGATATAAATAAAATTTACAATCATCAAGCTAAACCAAAATCAACCCAAGTCAAACCCAACCTTTTGACTTGAAATATTCAAATGAACCAAAACCCATTTGAAACCAATTGAATTTGAATTTAATCCCAAATCAATATATAAACTCAACCTAAAATCAACTAATTCCATTTAATTTGACCCAAAGTGGCAATTTGACCTATTTGTGCCAAGTTCTAATCTACCCAAATTGGATTGAACCAAGCATCAAAACCTTTCATCATTGATCACACTATTCAATTATCATAGTCAAGTCAAACCAAGTCAAGTCATTTGAAGTCAACTTGGTCATTTAACCAAGTCAACCTTAACCCATATGAATACAAACTAGCCAATTTATGCCAAATCTTTTAAAACTAAGATTCATACTAAATCAAAATAAATATTTTATTTGAATATGACTTGAATTCAATCCAATTTGGCCCTCTTGGTTCACCCAAATTTAATGACCAAATTGGGTCAAATCAAAATATAAACCAATTGATTGATTGTTGACTTATTTAAAGCTATGACCCAATTGAATTAGTTAATTTCAATTGACCTAATGGTTCAGTTTAAATAAAAACCAATCAAATTAATTGAAACCAAAGCCTATCAACTTCAATTGGTCAACCAAAGCAATTTGTTTTGACAAATTGGTCAAACTTAACCCATTTGACCCAAATGAATTCAAATGAGCCAAAATAAATCTAAGCCAAATTAAATGAACCAAATTCCAATGATCATATGAAGAACTTGGTTTGACCTAATTTGATTAATTGACACTTGACCTAATAATTTAAATTAGTCAAATTGAGCCAAACAAAATCAACTCAATTGACTTGAAATTTGGGCTAACACTTTAATCATCATTTCCCCAAATCAATGCCAAATGATCATTCTATCAGTCAAGGGAATCACATGAACAAATATATAAGTGGTCATTACCATTCCTTGGCCACTTGGTACTCTCTAATGGTCCACCTAGGCACTTGGACCGCTTGACCCAAGGGGTGGTTGGGTTGACCCTGACCATGGGTAAAATCACCTACCCTCCCACATTGAAGGATTTGAAACCCAGGACACCCATGATTTCTTCTTGGAAGCCACCTCCACACCTTCAACCAACCAAGCGACTCACCTCCTCCTTGCCACCCAGACTCGTTGAGATGGTGGAGGAAGCCAAACTGATCCCACCATCAGATGAAGGGGTATACACCCCTGTTTTCAAATACACACAAAATCATTTTCCTAGCTACCCAAGATGAGCCACTAGAGCCATTTCTTAAGCTACCAAACTCATTCCTCAATCAAAATGCCATTCTATCTATCATAAGACACTCATTTAACCTAACTTCCCCATTTCTCATCAAAATCAAATTAACTTTGCACGCACCCTACGCCTCATCAGCAAGAAAAAATCTTCTCCCAAATGGGACTTTTGATCAAGCAGCTCCAAATCATTGGTTCATGGCCATCCAAGTGAACATCGAGGAATTGAACCAATTGCTACTCAACAAGGCTTCGTCTCCACTTGATGAAGCTTCCTTAATCGTTCGAGCCACTAATCTTGAGCTCTTATGATGTATACTTCCTTAATCAATCCTTAGGAAAAAATGGGATTGAGCTTTTTGAATAAAACTTGCATCTTGTATGATCCTGACCATTTGATCCCCTCTGATAGATGTTGTGAAGGTGTGGAATCCTTTTGGAGTTGATCCGAGCTCGGGTAAGCTCGAATCAAGTGAGCAATGGTGGACGAACTCCATTCTCCCTCACTCAAGTGATGTTAGATCACACACTATGCATTCCACATGATTGGAATGAATGATCATGATTAGATCTATTAGATTTATCTGATTTAATTCTATTAAGCTGTGGGATCTAAGAAAGTGTGTATTAATTCATAGGTGTTGAGTGGATACATTTTAAGTATCCAATCCCACGGTTACCAAAGTGCATGTATATTCGGCACATGGCGCCAGGCTTTAAGCAGGCTTAATTAATCATTCTTAAACTTCTAAAAAATTATAAAACATTATATATAAATTAAAAAATGCAAATACTCATTTTAAAGGTATTTCAGAGAATTAATTAAAATGATCTTAACTAATTTTGAATAATAATTAATTATAAAATTAATTAGCTTAATTACTTTTTTTTACTTGAAAATTAATCCCAAATTTTGTGGGTTAATTTAATGTGATGACGTCTGTCTCCCATGATTTTCTTGGGATTTATTGCTCACTTAATTAAAAAAATTGACTAATTAAACTTTAACTACCCTTTTAAGTTAATTAATGATTAATTAATCCCATGAACAGTAAAAAAATTAGTTAAAGTTTATTAATCATTATTCAACATAAGTGAATAAGGAATAGGGTTGGGAATGAAATTAATTAAGATTTAACTAATTAATTAAATCACTTAATCAAATTGAAATCATAATCACATTAGAATTAATTAAATCATGGGGTAGATCTTTAGGTGTTTAATAACCTAAAAGTTTAATGAAATTATGGTCCACATGTGAGAAAACCATAAGAGTAATTAATTAACTTAATCTAATTAACTATTAATCATGTTTGCTAATTGCATAATGCCCCCCTTTTATTTCTGATCATTGCAAGTTTATTTTCCATGCATATCATGTTGGCTCATAATTATTTAGTTAATTACTTTAAGGGGACATTGGTAAGGGTAATTAATTCATCTAATTAAGGGTTCAACTTAATTAACTTAATTACATTTTCTTAAATAAAATCAAATCACTAATGTGGGAATGGGTTTAAAACAACAAGTGATGATTTCTCTTATTTAAATCAAATCAAATCCAAAACTTAATTAATAAAGATGCTTTGGTTTGCTTTAAATAATCTTATTTGATTTGATTTTCCATAAGAACTAGTTTGGTTGAATGAATCACATGCTTATTTGATTGTATCTTTCCAATCATGTTAAATTTGGTATGTCATTTGAATTCATGCATCCATCTTTTCAAAATCAAGTAAAATAAAATGGATTTCCTTTATGTTGCATGTGTTGATTTAATTTAATATATGTTATTATCACTATTAAATCTAGTATTTTTCAAAACTTATAAATGAATAATATATGTGTTATGATGCTAGTTATAAATACATAAGAAATGCATGTGCTTATAGCTTAAGTGTATGAATGTTGAGTTCTCTTTCCTCATGTGATTCATGTGTTTGATAGATTGAAGATAATGGTATGTATATATCCAGGACATCAAATTAGCTAGCCCAAGGAGGTCATTTGATTTCCTTAGTTTGTTACTTGGTTGATGAAAAAAATGTTGAATCTGAATTTTCTCTGTTAAAAAAACCAAAATCCTAAACTAAAACTTGAAACTAAAACCTAAATGCCTAAACCCTAAAACACACCACTAAACCTAAAGCTAAATCTTTAAACCTAAACCCTAAACTCTAAACCCTAAACCTAAACCCTAAAAACCTAAACCACACACAAACCTAAACCTAAAACCTTACTAAAACCTAAACTATACTAAATAAAACTAAAATAAAATAAATAAAAACCTAAACTAAATAAAATATATTAAAAACCTAAAACAAACCTAAACTAAACTTAAACTGACTAAAATAAAATAAAATAAAATCAAAACTAAAATAAAATAAAATAAATAAAACTAAATAAAATCTAAATCAAGATAAAACTAAAAAATAAACTAAATAAACCTAAAATGTTTGCTTGGTTTAAAATAAATTAAAAATAAAATAGAAATGGCCTCCAAATCTAACCCTGACCACCACACAAAACCCTACCACCAGATCCTGTATAAACCACCCACCCCAACCACTAGCTGAACCCTAAACCCTAAAAACTACACTAAACCTAAACATTAATCCCACCTACTAACTTCTAAAATAAATCTAAAATAACATAAATAAAACCTAAACCTAATAAAATAAAATAAAGAGGAAAACTGCACACCTACCTAAACCTAAATAAAATAAAATAAAAAAATAAAATTTATAAAAAATAAATAAAACCTATAAACTAAAAAATAAAATAAACAGAATAAAAACCTAAATAAAATAAAAATCATAAAATAAAATAAAATAAACGTAAAACCTAATAAAATAAACCTAAACCTAAAAAATAAACCTAAAAATAAATCCTAATAAATAAAAATAAATCTAAACCCTGACTACAAAAAACACAAAAAATAAAATATAAAATAAAATAAACCTAAACCTAAACTAAAATAAACTAAACTAAAATAAATAAACCTAAATAAATAAATAAAACCTAAACCTAAACTAAATTAAATAAAGATATCTAAAATAAACTCCTAAACTAAAATAAAACCTAAACTAAACTTAAACATAAAAAATAAAATAAAACCTAAACTTATACCTAAAGGCACGACCTAAAATATATAAAAATAAAACTAAATTAAAATAAACATAAACCTAAACCTAAAATTAAAATAAATAAAAAGCTAAACCTAAAACCAATTAAACCCTAACCCAACCAATCTAAACCACCCAAAATGCTAAACCCTACTAAATAAACCCTAAGCTAAAAAAAAATAAAGAAACTAAATAAGACCTAAAATAAAATAAGATAAAATCTAAACCAAAATATAATAAAAATAAAATAAAATCATAAAACATAAAGCTAAACTTAAAATAAAAAATAATAACTAAAACTAAATTAAAATAAAATAAATAATAATCTAAACTAAATTAAAATTAATTAAATAAAATAAACCTAAAATAAAAAAATAAATAAACCTAAAATAAAATAAAATAAAACTAAAATGAACCTAAAAAACTATAAATAAACCTAAAAATAAATAAAATAAAACCTAAACCATAAACTAAAAACATAAACCTAAAAATAAAATAAATGAATAAACCTACTAAAATAAAAATTAAATAAATAAACTAAACCTAAACTAAAATAAAATAAACTAAAATAAACTTAAACCTAAACTAAAAATAAAACTAAAAATAAAACCTAAACATAAAATAAAAACCTAAACCTAGAAAAAATAAAACTAAAACCTAAACCTAAAAATAAAATAAAAATAAAACTAAACTAAAAGATAAACCTAGGCTGAAAAAAATAAAATAAAATAAAACCTAAGCTTAAATAAATAAAACTAAAATAAACTAAACTAAATAAAATAAAAATGAACTTAAATCAAAATAAACTAAAAATAAACTAAAATAAATAAAATAAACTAAATAAACCTAAACCTAGTTTAGTAACTTTTAAAAAAAAACCTAAATACAAACCTAACTACCTAAAACCTAAACTAAATCTTAAACCTATTGCCTAAACCATAAACCCTAAAAACCCCTATGCCTAAACCCTAAATGCTAAATACCTAAACTTTAAACCCTAAACCCTAAATCCTAAACCTCCTCCATTTTTTTGGTGTTTTGGCAAATTCCATTTCCGCTATGGAGGCACGTCTCCTTTATGGCTTTTCCTATGGAATTTTCAGCTGGTGATTCTTTTTTGGCTGGTGATTCCTTCTCATTAGCTTTTCTCAGGTTTTGACTTCTCCTATCATGTGCCACTATTGATCATGGCTTCAATTTCTGCTTCCCCATTGAGAAATCCTAAGATTTTGGCTTCTCCCATTAAGATTTCTGACTCCTTGGGGGTCTTTAGATTAAATCCATCGCTAGCTTTGAAGTCTTTCAAGGATGTTCTTGCTAGTAAGGTCAATTATGCTGGTGAGTCTCTTGAGCTTATCTCTACCTCCTTCAGGTTGCCCATATAATGTGTTCTAATTCAATTATGGAAAGGCTTGTGAAACCCTTTGAATACATGTTGGTTGCTAAATTTTCTTTGCGTCATCCTACTTTGGTAAATATTCGATCATTTTTTCATAGCTTGAAACTTTCTGGTATTTTTTCTATCAGATTGATCGATTCCCGTCATGTCTAGATTCAGCTTTCAAATGACTTAGATTATTCTCGAGTTTTTTTGCGATGATCGTATTTTGTTTTCAATTGTCATATACGATTATTGAAATAGACGCATCATTTTAATATTAAGGAGAAATCTCCTATCGTTCTAGTTTGGATCTCTCTTCCTAATTTATGTGTCCATTTCATTAATCATGAGTTCCTTCTTGCTATGGGTGCACTGTTCGGTCATCCTATTCAAGTTGATCAGGTGACTGCTTCTAATACCTTGCCATCTATTGCTCAAATTCTAGTTGAGTTGGATATAACTAAAAAATTTCCAAAGGGCTAGGTTATATGGATATTTGCAAAAGTGGATTTTGAGAATTTTCCTATTTTTTGTTCCCATTACAAAATTCATGGTCATGGAGTTTCAGATTGCTTTGTGGTTCATCCTTAGAAAACCCAAACCATTCTTAAAATTGTATCCCAATCTTAAGGTGCCCGGTTAAACTTAAAGTTGTTCCAATGGATAACTCCTTGCAAGTCGAGGATCATTGCTTTGATCCTCCCTTTGGACTTTGGATCTTTGATCATCACTTTTGGATGTTAGTCATGTTAATAAGGATGCATTACCTTACAATGGGCCTATACATTTGAATCTCATTATTGGTAATAATATGGACAATAATATGTTTTTAAAACCTATGATGATGATTATCTCAAATGATTCCATTCCTTCTTTGCCACCTTTAATTGAAAATATGATCCTTGATGAGGGTTTGAATGGTGAGAAAACTAATGATAAAGTTTCTAATCATGATTTGGGCACTTTGGCTTTAAATGGTTCTAATCCTTCTACTACTTCTTCATCTAATGTTGAACTCATTTCTAATCCGATACTTTAACATAATAATGATTTGGAAGAAGGTGAAGCGTCCTGTAATGTTCTTTTAAATATGCAACCTTATTCCAAACATATCCTAAACAATCTCTATTGGATGGTGATGTTGTGGATATGACTGATAAATTCCAAATGGTTTTTAGAAAGAAAAATAAAACTCCTAAAACTAAATTTCTTAACTTTGACAGAGTTACTAGATCTGGCTCTTCTATCCAAAAATAAATTGTTTCATCCTTAATTTGGAATGTGAGAGGGATTGGTATCCTCTCTATTAGAAATAGAATTATATATTTAGTTCATTCTCATAACATCTCCTTTTTGGCTATATTGGAACCCTTTATTATTCCTTCTAACATTTCTTTTATTACTAGAATGATTGGTTTTGGTAATTTTTTTGCTAACTTGAGCAATAAAATTTGGATTTTTTGGAATAGTCCCAATGTTCTACAGGTTTTAGATGATTTATCCCAAGTTGTGAATGTTAAGATTACTTAAGATAATTGGTGTTGTTTTGGTTCATTTGTTTATGCTTCTTATAATAGAAATAGCAGATGGCTTCTTTGGGAGGATCTTATTAGTTTTTCTTCTTCTCTTGATGCTCCATGGTTTGTGGGTGGGGATTTTGATACTATCTCTTCTTCCTCTAAATGGGTTGGTGGTAATGTTCCAAACTTATTTTCTATGGAAGATTTTAATAACATGATCCTTGATTGCCATCTTACTGATATTGGCTTTAGTGGGTCTCAATTCACTTGGAATAATTATAGACTCTGGCAAAGGCTTGATCGGATTCTTTTTGATCATTTATGGATTAATCTTCTTTCTAGTACTTATGCGGAGCACTTAAGCAGAACCTTTTTAGACCATTCTCCCTTACTTATCACTTTGATTTTTATTGCTAGTAAATCCTCCTCCCCTATCCCTTTTCGCTTCTAAAATATGTGGCTCATGGATGATAGATTTTTAGATGTTGTTGCTAGTAACTGGGGTGAACCTCTCCATCCTAATGATTCTATTTTTGGGATGATGAGATTGTGGTTCAAATTAAAAGACTTAAGAAATGCCTTAATTGGTGTAATAAACATTATTTCAAGAACCTTTTGTTAATATCAAAGAAATGGAGATTGAGGTTATAGTTTTGGAAGATTGTTAATGATCCTTCTAAAATTCATCTCTCAAGCTAAAAATAGGTTAACATTTTTCAAGACATGGACCTATTGGCTATAAAAGCATCTATGAAATGGACCTCATGGTGATAAAATACTAAATATTTTTGCCATGGTTAAAAAGAAAAAGGCTTTAATTCATATTCACATAATTAAAATTAATGATGGAGTTTGGTGTTTGGATAAGAAAGAGCTTACTGATTCTACTATTTCTTTTATAAAGAGTTTGAATAAAATTGCTTATGATGATATTTCTTATGTTTTCTAATCTTATTTTTGATGATAACAATATGCTTTCTTCCTTACCTTCTGAGACTAAGATTATTAGCACTTTGCAGAGTATGAATAAAGACTCATGGATGGTCCTGATGGTTATACTACCCTTTTTTCCAAAAATGTTGGATTATCATCAAAGAGGATTTGATTAAAGATGTTCTTGATTTTTTTAATGTTAGCACCTTTTATTTTGTTAATACCTCCATTATTTTAATTCTAAAGACAATCTAAAGTTTGGAGTGATTTTATTAGATTAGCCTTTACTCTCTTTTTAATAAAATTTTTCTAAGATTTTGGCTAAAAGGTTGAGTATCTTGCTTCCTAAAATTATCTCCCCTAATCAAACCATTTTTATTAAAGAGAGATCCATTTATGATAATGTTTTTTTAGTCCCAGAGATGATCCATGATTTAAATGCCAAAGTTTGTGGTGGAAACCTGCTTTTTAAGCTTGACATTTCCAATGCTTATGACAATATTGGTTGGGTTTTCCTATATAAAATTTTGGCTTTATTTGGATTCTCTAATCAATTTATTGCTTTAATTAAGAATGTGATTGAGAATTCTTGGTTTTCTTTACTTCTCAATGGTGAAGTGCATGGTTTCTTCTCTTCTTCTCATGGGCTGAGGCAAGGGGATCCATTATTTCTGTGGAATATCTTTCTAAATGTATTGAGAAGATGTTTAGTAGAATGCCATGTATTCCATTCATCTCAACTTAGTTTGCTAATGATTTCATTATATTTTGCATTGCCTCTACTCTTTATATTAAAAAATTGTGTAAGTTCTTAACTCTTTTTGGTAGGAAGAGTGGCTTAAATATTAATCCTGATAAAAGTTATTTTATTACTAGCTATTCTATTTCCTTATCTAAAATCAATGTTATCAAGAATATTATGGATTTTTCGCATCAAATTCTCCCTATCAAGTATTTGGGGACTCCCTTATATAGAGGAATGAAAAGATCTTCTTTATTTCATGAAGTTATTAAGAGAATAAATAGAAAAACATCCTTTTAGTAGTTCATTTACTTTCCTTTCTAGACTTATCACGATCAAAAGTACCCTTTGCTCTCCCTCTCTATATTGTGTTCTACCCATTATATAATTAAAAGGATCAATAGACTTTTAATAAATGTTTTGGGGATCTAACTCTTCTATCAAAAGATTACATTGGGCTAGCTATTTGTGGTCCTAATAATGAAGGTGGCTTGGGTTGCAAAACATTAGAGGATTCTATTAACTATTTTTATAAAATGTGGTGGAATTTTCGAAATAAACATAGTTAATGGTCAAAATTTATGCATGCTAAATAATGTTAGGGCACACATCCCCTCATTTGTGACTTCAAATATGGGGATTCCCCAATGTGGAGAAGACTTTAAAGTATCAAATGGAATGCTAATAACCTAATTTCTTGGTGTTTCAATTCTAGTTCCTCTTTCATTTGGCAAGATAATTGGCTGGGGTAGGGCTCTATTGATTCCCTACTCAATACTTATTTCATTGTGTTGCTTAAGAATAATCAATTAATTACTCATAATAAGTGGGATGTGGCTCAATTGAATACCCTTGTCCCTAATGTGATCGTTGACAAAATCCTTAAAATTTGTCCTTTCACTAATGAACCTGACCAAATTCTCTTCAAAATGTCTTCTTTTGGAGATTTTGGTTTTAAGGATGTTTGGAATTTCATCAGATTCAAATATCGATAGTCTTTAGTTTTTACTAAAATCTAGAATATTAGTGTCCCTACTTCATTCTCGATTTTAACTTGGCATTTAAGCATTATATCCTGTGGATACTCTTCGATAAAGGTTTCTATCTCCCTTCTAAATGTTCTGTTATCACATTGAAAGTGTGGATCATGTTTTTTTATGAATGGCCCTATTCTTTGCTAAAATGTGGAATTGGTATGATAATATTTTTAATACTTTCCATTTTAATGGATCATTTTCTATTATGCAACTTCTTGAAGCATGTTTCTCTCATACTTCTAAGGGTCATGTTAAAATTGTTTAGCTACTACTATTCTTTGGTATATTTGGATGGATAGAAATGATGCTAAGCATAATATTCCTATGAATTATCATCGTATTATTGCTAGAGTCAAATAGAAAATTTTGTCTCTTTTCAAAGCTAATCTTCTTACTCACTCTAGTTTTAAAGGGTGCAAGTCTACGGCCTTGAATTTTAAGATTAACCTTCCCCCCTATAATATTTATCCTACCTACAAAATTATATACTAGATTAAACCTAATTATTACTACATTAAAGTTAACACTGATGGCTCGATTTCTAATGCTTATTATGGCTATGGTGGGATTTTGAGAGATCATAGTGGCAAGGTTATCTCTGCTTTTGTTGCACCTTTAGAGCCTTGTTCTATATTATTTGCTGAGCTTAAAGGCTTTCATCATGGCATTTCTATTTATTTACAACAAGGTTTTCATAAGATCTGGTTTGAAGTTGATGCTCTCCTTCTTTTAGATTTACTCAAATCTGAATCTCATGGTAATGCTAAAGTGTATTATTTACTTAATCATACTAGGAGGCTTCTTGTTAACCTAGATTTTCAAATTTCTCATATTTATAGAGATGCCAACTCTTATGCTGACTTTCAAAACTAGTTTGCCTTATGTTAGATGCTTTTAGCCTTTTTTCCTCCTGTGGGGTTTTGGCTTTCCCCTTATTATTTGTTTTGAATAATTCTGGTTTTCTTTTATGCTAGTTTGGTCTTGATTTTTTTCTTGACCTAAATCTACTTTTATTTCCAGTTTGGTTTCTTCCTATTTGTTGTTTGAAGTTTTATGTAGGTTTCTGCGATGATCATCATTGGATAAGGTGCTACAAGAGGCATGTTGGCAATGATGGCCTTGATGTTTCCCACTCCTTTTTTTTGGCTGGTAGTGTTATATGTAACTATAACCCTTCACTTGAAGTTTGGATGCTTACATATGGTGCTACTCCTTAAGATGATTATAACTGAGCCCGAGCCTTTTTTTTATCTTTTTTTACTTCTATGCTCTTATATTTTATGCTTAATTAACTATTTCATTATTTATACTCATCCCTTTTAAGCTTGTTCTTGGATCTCTAGTATTGGTTGGGAGACTTTTTTCTTTGGTGTCTTTGGTTTCAAAGGAGGCGAGGAAGTTTCTTGATTTCAAGGATTATTTTTTGTGGATCTCTGTTTCTTTTTTACTATCTTACTTTCATTATCTATTGTATTAGCTAGGGGGCTTATCTCCTTAGGACTTTTTGTAACTCTTTGAGCATTAGCTTAGAGATTTGAGCCCTCTAAGGACTTTGTACCTTTTCTTCATGGCAATAAAATTTCTCTAATTTTCTAAAAAAGAAACCTAAACCCTAAACCTAAACCACCCAAAACCCTACCCTCTCTACCCTAAAACTATACCCCACCCTAAACCCTAACCCCAGGCCCACCACACCCTGAGCACTTGCCCAGATCCTGATCCTCCACTGACCCTGGGCCCTGACCTCCAAAAAATCCACAGGCCCTGGGCCAAACCATGAGCCTGACCCTAGGCTAAATCCAGGCTCCAGTAACCTACCAGAGCCCAGCTACCTGGCCAGGCCACTAAAAGACCTGAGCCACACAAAACACAAAATACTGGGCCATAGGCACAGATCTGAGCCAGGCCCCGGCCACTGACACTAGGCCCCTGGGCTAAACCACAACTGACTAATGGAATGATAAATAAAGATAAATATAAACCTAACATATAAGATAAAAAATAAGATAACCTGGGCTAAAGGCTACAGACTAGATAAAGATAAATAAACTAAAGAATACTAAAATAAAAAAAATAAAACCTGGAATAAATTAAAACAAATAAACCTGGGATAAAAAACCTAAAATAAAATAAAACTAAGCGTTAAATAAAGATTAAAAAACTTAAAATAAACCAAATAAAACTGTATAAATAAAATAAAAGACCAGAAAATAAAAAACATAAAATAAAATAAAATAAACAAAATAAAATAAACCTAAATGAAACTGCTAGAACCAGACCCAAAAATAAACCTAAGTTAACTGGCTAAGGCCAAACCCTAGGCCCAAATACACTGAGCCATAAATAGGCCCATAAATGTTAAAACCCTAAAAAGGCAGGCCCTAAAATCACAAATCCTGAGCCCCCTGAGCCCATAAACCAGGCCACTCATGGAAATCCTAAGGACCCTAAACCTGAGCCTGAGCCACAAACCCTGAGCCCACCAGGCCCCTGGCCTGAGCCACTGGCCACAGCCCTGCCTCCCTGGCTGGCCCACAAACCCCCAGACCCTGAAAGGCCCAGGCAAAACCACAAACCTAAAGATCCAACACCAAAATAAAATAAAACTTAAAAAATAAAATAAATTAAAACCTAAACCTAAATAAAGATAAAAATGAAATAAAACCTAAACTAAAACTGAGCTTACCTAATAAAATAATAAAAATTGAGACTAAAATAAAATAAATAAAACCTAAACTAAATAAAAGATAAAACTAAATAATAAACCTAAATAAAATAAAAAAATAAACAAGAAATAAAATAAAATAAACCTAAAAGAAAATCAAATAATAACTAAATAAAACCTAAACCTTAAAATAAACTTAAAAAATAAAACACAAAATAAGTAATAAATAAAACCTAAAATAAACTAAAACAAAATAAACTAAACATAAAATAAACAAAATAAAATAAATAAACCTAAATACCTAAACCCTAAACTAAATAAAAATAAGAGTAAACTAAAAAAAAAAAACTAAAATAAAACCTAAAACATAAACCTAAAATATTAAACTAAACCTAAAATATAAAATAAAATAAAACTAAACTAAAATAATAAAACTAAACAAAAATAAACTAAAATAAAAACCTAAATTAAATAAACCTAAAAATAAATAAAACAAACTAAATAAAAAATTAAAATTAAACAAATTAATATAAATTAAAATAAACTAAATAAATATAAATAGCTAAACTCTGGTTTATTTGTTTATTTTTTTTTAAAAAATCTAAACCCTAAATCCTAAACTCTAAAGTAAAACTAACCATAAACCTAAAACTACAACCCAAACACAGCCCTAAACCTAAACCACAAAAACTAAATTCTAAAACCCACTAAACACTAAACCCTATAATCTATACTTTAAACTCACTAAACCTAAATAAACCACTAAATCCTAAACCCAACCTGACACTAAAACCTAAATATAAACTTAAATGGTTTGATTCTTTTACATGTTTTTTTTTACATCTTGTTCTGTAGAAACTTGGTGTGTTACTTGGTTGATGAAATCAAAGAGAAATGTTGAATTAGAAATTGTTCCCTATTAAAAATACAAACCACAAACCACAAACTAAACCACAGACTAGACTTGGCTTAAACCCTCAGAAATAAAATAAAACCATCCATAAACCAAAACCACAAACCACAAAACCTAAAATCATAACCTAAACCCAAAACCTAAATCATAAAAACAAACCTAAACCCTAAAATCTAAAATACAAACTAAAATGTTAAACCTCAAAAAAAAACCCCTAAACCACAAAACCACAAAACACTAAAATTTAAACACCTAAAACCCTAAATCCAACACCTGACCTACCACAAACCCCCCAAATCAAAATAAAACCCTGAACTTTAAAACTAAACCTAAACATTAAATAAAACAAAAAATAAAATAATAAAATCTAAATAAAATAAAATAAAATAAGTAAAAAACCTCTAAACCTAAACTAAAATAAAATAAAAGAAATGAAATAAAATAAAACCTAAACTAATAAAAAAAATTAAATTAAAATAAATAAAACTAAATGTAAAATAAAAATAAAAAATAATTAAAATAAAATAAAAATAAAACAAAACTAAACCTAAAATTAAACCTAAAATAAATAAAAATAAAACCTAAATAAACTAAAAAAACTTAAACCTAAAATAAACAAAATAAAATAAACCTAAACCTAAACTAAAATAAATAAAACCTAAATCTAAACCTAAAATAAACTAAACTAAACTAATGGATAAAATAAAATAAAGTAAAAATAAACTTAAACTACTAAAAATATAAAAATACCTAAAATAAAATAAAACTAAACCTAAAAATAATAAAATAAAACCTAAACTAAACCTAAAATAAAAAAAACTAAAACTACAAAAATATAAATTAAAAATAAAACTAAACTAAAAGTAAACATAAACCTAAACCTAAAAATAAACTAAAATAAATAACCTAAAAACAAATAAACCAATAAATAAAAATTAAAAAATAAAAATAATACAAATAAAAAAACTAAATAAACTAAACTCTGGGTTTTACTTAAATTATTTTTTTTTAAAATAAACCCTAAACCCTAACTAACCATGTATAAACCTGACCACAACACTAGCTAAACCCTAAATCTTAAAACCATAAATCTACCAAACCCTAAAAAACCCTACCCAACCAAACCCTAAACCCACAAACCATAACCTAAACCCTAAACCTTAAACCTAAACTAATGTAAACATAAAAATAACTAAATAAATTAAAAAAAAAACTTAAACCCTAAAACTTGATTAACCTAACCTAAACCCCACAGAATGGGAGAACTTTGATGGAGAACATCAATCAAACTAGTCTAGATGCTATAGACGAGGCAATTATCCATGGTGGTGGGGGATCAGGAGGTGCTAGTGGATATGGTGGTGGTATTGGTGGTTATGGGCGGGGAGCAGACTTATAGCCATGGTGGTGGTGGACGGAGAGATCAGGGATATGATGGTGGGTCCCACTACTCGAGAGGCTGAGGTGGTTCTAATGGGAAATGGAGAAACTAAAGTGATCCACTACTTATGGATATGTCTTCTGGTAGAAATGATTAGTTATCTAAGATTTTTGATTTTTTCATCGTGTTCATTTTTATCTATGTATAAACATTGTCTTAGAAACCTTGGTGTGTTACTTGGTTGATGAAATTAAAAGAAGAAATGTTGAATCAATTTATTCTCTAATAAAAACCAAAAACCACACCTAAACTAAAACCTAAACCCTAGATTTAAAACCTAAACCCTCACCTAAACCTAAGCTAAAAGCAAATCTACCACAAACCTAAACCCTAAAACCTAAACTAAAACAAACCTAAACCCTAAACCCTAAACAAATATTAACCCAAGCCAAAACCTAAACCTGACTAACACAAACCCTAAACCTCAAATGCTAAAAACTAAACTAAATAAAATGTTAAAATAAAATAAATAATAAACTTGAACCAAAATAAACTAAAATAAATAAATAAAATAAAATAAAATAGACATAAACTAAACCTAAACATAAATCTAAACCTAAAAAAAAAGTAAATAAAATAAAAACTAAATAAAATAAAATAAGTAAAACCTTAACAAATAAAATAAAAAATAAATTTTGAAATCAAATAATATAAAACTTGGTAAAACTAAACCTAAAAATATGCTTAAAATAAATAAACAATAACTAAACAAACAAAACCTAAAGAAATAAGACCTAAAATAAAAAAATAAATAAAACTTAACTGAAAAACAAAAAAACCCTAAATCTAAACCTAAATGTAAAAATAAAATAAAATAAAACCTAAATAATTTGTAATAATAAATAAACTAAACTAGATAAAATAAAATAAACTAAATAAACAATAAAAAATAAAATAAATTAAAATAAATAAAAAATATAATAAATAAACTAAACTGCCGGTTTACATAATTTTAAAATAAGAAAATAATAATAAAATAAAATAATAAAACCAAAAACTAACCTACCTGAACACTAAAACACCAACTCTAAAACCAACTTACAACCCAAAAATCTAAACCACAAGACCTCCACAAACCTGACCCTAAACCAAACCACTAAAGGACCACAAACCAAAATTAAAAAGCTAAACTAAAATAAATAACCTAAAATAAAATAAATAAAATTAAAACCTAAATAAATAAAATATAAATAAAACATAAACTAAAAACTAAAACCTAAACTAAAAATAAAATAAAATAATGAATAAAAAACTAAGCTAAATTTAAAAGAATAAACTAAACTAAAATAAAATAAATAAAATAAAACCTAAAATAAAAAAAAAACTAAGCAAAATAAAATAAAATAAAACTACATAAATAAAACTAAATAAAATAAACTAAAATCTAAAAATAAAACCTAAATTAAAATAAAACATAAACCATAAACTTAAAAAGATAAACCTAAAATAAAAAATAAAATAAACTAAAATAAAACTAAACTAAATAAAATAAATAAAATAAATCTAAACCTAAACTAAAAAAAACCTAAAATAAACCTAAAATAAAACCTAACTTAAACTAAAAATAAAAAAAACCACTAAACTAAAACCTAAACCTAAAAATGAAAACTAAACTAAAATAAACTTAAATAAACCTAAACCTAAAATAAAATTAAAAAATCTTAAAATATAAAATAAATAAACTTAATAAAGATCAAAAGAAAATAAGATAAACTAGATAAAAAATAAACTAAATGAGCTGGACCCTTGGTTTGCTGATTAAACCACAGGCCACAGGCCCTAGGACCTGGATCATGAGCCTGATCTGGGCCCTAGGCCACTGGATCTTGGGCCATGGATGGACCACAGATCCTGACCCACTGAGCCACTGGGTTGTGGGCACTGGGCCCTGACCTGACCCAGGCCCTGGGCCACAGGCTCTAGGCCACAAGGCTTAGGCCACCTAGGCTGACCCTGAGTCATGAGCCACAGACCCTGCACAAGGCTGAGCCCAGACCCCAATGACCTGGGCCTGGGCCACTGATCCTGGTTGAGCTAGGCAACTGAGCCCAGGCCCTCAAACTGGGCTGACCTGAGCCACTGAGCTCAAGAACAACATAGGCCAGAGGCCACTAAAGGACCTAAACCCTGGGCCAAAGCAGATCCACTGAGCCTTGAGCCTGAGCCTAAACTAGGCTAAACCCTGAACCCTCCAGGCCACAAAATAAATTAAAACCACCTGACCCTAAACTAATCTTAAAAAACCTAAAGACTTAAACTAAAACTAAATAACTAAAATAAAATAAATAAAAAAACCTAAACATAAATAAAATAAAAATAACATAAAGATAAAAGCGTGAACAAAACATAACCTAAACTTAAAATAAAATAAAATAAAAATAAAATAAAGTAAAATAAGATAAATAAAAACCTAAACTAAAACTAAAAAAAATAAAATAAACCTGGAATAAAAAACCTAAATAAAATAAATGCTAAAAAAATAAAACTTAAAATAAATAAATAAATAAATAAAAGAAACCTAAACTTAAATAAAACTAATAAATATAAAAATAAAACCCAAAATAAAAAAAAAACCTAAATCTAAATAAATAAATATAAAATAAAATAAACTGAGCTACCTAAATAAAAGCTAAAATAAATAAAACTAAACTAAACTAAACCTAAACTAAACTAAAATAAAATAAAACTAAAATTAAGCTAAACATAAATAAAAACAAAACCTAAAATAATCCTAAAAACCTAAAACCTAAACCTAAAAATAAAATAAAACTGAGCCTAAACCTAATTAAAAAAATAAACCTAATCTAAAAATAAAATAAAATAAAACTCAGATAAAATAAACCTAAAGATTAAACAAAGATAAAAAAATAAATAAAATAAATAAACTTAAAATAGATAAATAAAATAAAATAAAATAAAAAAATAAACTAAAAAAATAAAAAATAAACTCAGATAAATAAAATAAACTAAATGAACCAAAATAGCTGGTTTGCTTGATTAAAAAAAACTAAACCTAAACCCTAAGCCTAACCCTAGGCACTTAAACCATGACCCTAAATGCCACAACCTACAGCCACAACCTATACTGGCCTGAGGCCCTGAGGCCCTGGATCCTGAGCCCTGGGCCTGGGCCTGAGCCAAGGCCCTGGCTGAGCCCAGGAGCCCTGAGCTAATGAGAATGAAGCT